>JALPQI010001431.1:0-123568 GCA_025490895.1 Thaumatotibia leucotreta | reverse complement strand
GAATACTATCCGGCCTCGCTTCGCTCGGCCGTCTACAAATATTCGGCCGGCAACCAGTCACTTCCCGGCCTCGGTAGTAATGTACTATTATGCAAAAGTTGTAGAGAATTTTGTATTCTACAATATTGTCATACATATAAAGAGTAAAAAACCCATAGGAAAAGAAATATGTACAAAAAAAGCGCAAAAAGACGATTTTTGTGACCTTTTGACCTTGAAATTTAATAGTTGCGTACACCCTACCATATGTAGGTTTTGAGACAACTTTAAGGGTGTCAATATAGAACTATTTACAAAGTTACAGCTGGGTATCTCGAATTCCGAGATCCTTACCAAATTTCAGCTAAAATGACTGGCCTAATCCCCCTTTTCTACTTTAAATATCAACTCACCGAAACCCAGCGTCTGTCCGAAGTTGTGTATAAACTCGAAAGCTTGCAGTAGATCCGCCATCGCTTGTCCGGGCAGCTTTAATCCAGGGACTCTGTTCAATGTGGGCAGCTGCTTGTGGTCTGATAGTGTTGAGTCTTCTTGTGGTCGTCTGTAAACAATAATAGGTTTAAGATCAACTTCTATCTGTATTACTTTAAATAGGACATTCACTGCCACCTCGACCTTTTATGTATGATCAGACGAACGAAATCAACGTACATGCTTTGCTGAGAGTGAATGCGTTAATCATATGAATGTGCTTCGATAATTCCCTCCAAAGTTTCGAGTAGGTACGGCATTGCACACATGGTCCCGGAAAATGACTCACATTTCCTCATATTTCTCACAGCATATTTATATGCGAATAAGTCGCGATTCGGTTAAAATAATGTGTGAAAATCGTTAAAATTTAAATCAGTATACAGTGTGGAATAATCGAATGCCATATGGATGGCAACTACCTTAAATATTTTAAATAGCACATTTTGTGTAAGGGAGACTTTCCATTATTTTCCAATTTTTTTTTAATTTAATAATTTGTGAAAAATCACTCGCCTCTTGATTCGTTGCCGTAACTTATTTTTCAGAATTGTTTTTTTTAACAAAAAGATATGTCAAGATCTCGATCTTCTTTCTAATGCTAAAAATGAGTGCTTAAAAATAAGTGAGGGCTACAAGCACTCTAGCCGTGTGGTGACGGCAGTGAAAATACATTTGTCATCCCAACTCCTCCTGCGGGTGTCGTAAGAGTCGACTAAGGGATTGAAGTGTCACTGACCACTATTTGATAAAAGATTGATGATGGGCAGCAGCGTCATCATAATGGACACATTACTGCGCTCGCCAATCCGCATGCCCAGCGTGGCGATTATGGGCATTTACCTCCTAATGCGTCTATACGCATAGTTAATAGGAGAGGCCTTCGTCCAGCAGTGGACTATCATAGGCTGATGATGTGAAGTGAGGCTTGCTTACCTGAGTTCAGCAAGTAGCTCCATCTCTTTCCTCCTCTGCTGTAGTTTCCTCTCTTTAGCCAGCAATCTGTCGAGCAAATTCTGGTGTTTCCGTCTCTCTCGATCCTCCCACCGCCGCCGCGAGTCTAGTTGGCGGATGAACGTCGTGTGCTGTCGCCGTCTCTCTCTTTCCTGTGGACAAGGTCGAGTTTCTTTCAGCATGGGAATTGATGCACAAGTTAAGCTTAAAGGTTGAGTTTCTTTGATCGTGGAAATAGAAGCTCTCTTATGAGCAGAGATCGGACAACTGTGCGTCATTGTTAGCAATAATATGGACACGACTCCAAAGGACCATGGGCATATTTGTATGGAGAGTGGACCAAGAACCAACAGAGCTGAAAGTGGTGTCATTAAATAGGTATTTACATTTATTTCATTTCATTCTATGGGCACTATGTTCAATTCCATTGCAAAACGGAGATATTTGTATTTTAGTCAGAGTAAATACTATGATGAATGGTGTCTGAACGACGGTGATTTACTTAGAGAGTACCCGAAGAACGCTTTACTCATATAAAATCATCCAATGGAATTCAACTTTGCACCCGTAGAATAAAATTAAGTACATAAGCAGACCTTTTTAATGACACTACACACAGCTCTGTTGGTTTTTGGTCCATTTTGACGCATAGTCCTTTGATTGAATAATTAATCATTTATTCATTTCCAGAAAATTACTTATTTGACACTGGTAACATGAAAACCTTTATAAACCTTAACCTTTAACCTTCGAAATCAAATTTAAAGAAATTATTCGTGTATATATTAATTTAATCAACTTCGGAGTCATGTTCATATTATTGCGAACAATGACGCACATTTGTTCGATCTCTGCTTATAAGAGAGATACGGGATTGAAGTGCCGTTAGGTTTTCTACTTTTCAATCAACTTAAAAAAAGGAGGTTTTTTTATGTTTTAACTCAATATTTCCGATTGTTGAACCGATTTTGATGATTCTTTTTTTATTTGAAAGCTGATACTTACAAATCCAATTCTGACAATGGCATCAATTAGAAAACCATATAAGTCTTATATTTGCATTAAGCAAGGCACGAAAAATGGGCGAATATTCTTTTTTAATTGACTTCAAAACTAACCGGTCGGGTCTGATGATGAGATCATAAAGAAATATTTATTATAGAGTTTATTTATTATGGAATATATTTACTAGTTTTATTAATGAACAACTGAACATTTGCTTTTAAATTAAGCAGGGTCAAATTGAAAAAAGCTGTTATGCCAAAGACGGTTATTAAAAAAATTGCATTATATATAATAGAAAATTTGCAACAACTTTATTAATATTTAAATAAAATATAACGAAACTAACAACCAAACAGCAAAAAGTAAATCATGCAAAAAGCAAAGTTTTATAAAGATAATCCACATTTACCAAGAAATATGTTGGTGGTATGTAAGGTTGCGGCTTAGAAGATAACGGACGAATAATTACCACTATTTATTAGTTTATTACCCATGGAATAATAATTGTTTGTCCCTTTCGGTCTTAACAATGTGTGCATAAGAGTAAAAGGGACAAACAATTATTAGCGGCTTGTTAAGTTAGCAAACGTTTATGATGAATAAGCAGGTTAACATATAAAGTCAACCACTGGTGCACTACTGTTCCCTTTACCCTATACCATTATTTAAAGCTTTACAGTAAAAAAAAGGTAAAACGTGTCTTAATCGCGTAAAATGACTTAATATTATCCTGACGTTTCGGGCATGACGTTACACCCGTCGCAGGCAGACTCCCGGTTAAGACCCGTTTGTCGTTAAAATATGAGTGATAATAAAATTTAAATCAATATAAATAATGTAAAAACTAACCCCTTTACTCATAAATGTCTCCTAATCTACTAAGCCCCTTGTGCTTTTCAGTCTTATAGGGGTCAAACGCAAACCCATGTTCGGAGTCTTTCCGGTGGACAATCTAAAAGTTAAGGCCTATAAAGCTTGATTTTCTTATGAAAGCCTTATCTTTACCTTAAGACGTACTTCTTTTTCATTGCGTTGTATGATAAAAATCATTACTACCTATCCACAGGATAGAAAAAGTGCGTGTTCAGCTGAACTGTAGAGCCCCTCCCTCTTTCCTGTGGCCAATAGTAAGCAACTGGTAGGAGTGTAGTAATTATTTTTATCATACTATTCAATAGGACAGAAGTGCCTTTAAATGACAATAAGGGTTTAATAAGAAAATTAACTCTCATAGCCCTTAACTTTTAAAATGTCCACCGGAAAGACTCATAACATGATTTTGAGTTTGACCCATAGGCATATTTATAAGACCGAAAGGGACAAACAATACTTAGCAGCTTGTTAAGTTAAGAGACTTTTATAAATAACGGGGTAAAAAAATGCGAATTAATATGAACTGGCAGATATACCAAAAGCTTCTAAAGGTTAGATTAGCTACAGTTGCAACTAATTTGATTACCTCTGTTATATACTTTTGCTGCACCCGCGATGTCAGCAACGATGGAAACAAGAAACATATACACATATAGAATACCACACAAACACATACAAGTTAACACACAATTGCAACACAACTTATTACCCCGGTTCAAGAATCACCGTTTATCTGTGACCATATAACATGGACGTCTAACGCCAGCTCAAAAATGCCCCCAAAAACAATTATTCAATTGTGTCAAGATGGGCAGGACATAGCGCTTTTCTTAACACCGCGCATATTTCGGTGCAGCATCTTTGACAAAATGTTTATAGAACAGCCAAACAAAACTTTGATGGACCAGTCAGAACTATTTTTAAATGGCGGTTAAAGTTTTTATAGGTTGATATTGAAATTCATTACCGTGATGCATTGAAGAGGGGGTGACACCTTGTCAACTAAAATTCAGAACCGTTTTTGAAAGACAATTTAGTATGGTGTGCGGCTTCCATGTTTTATTTATTCGTAGTCGTTTATAATTATACATAATATCTCGTTAGAATTTACACCATTGCGAAATATGTTCAGGGGCAGTTCAAATATTACGTAAGAAGATTTATTACAATAATTTACGTATCGAAACGAAATAATAAACTGACAGAGGAAATTTAGACAAGTGAATAGCGCGCGGAATCCCCCTATCGTCTCCTAACTTAGCAAATAATGCTAATTTTGGTTTCCGTGAAAATGTGAAGGGAAAAAATGTTCACAACTCCTGTACTTGTACAATCACATGGTTGGTAAGTTGTGTTGCATTTATGCGTCTATTTCATGTTAATCACAAACAAAACATTATACTAAAATTTGCAATAACAAGATAATTTATGGAAACTCCCTAAAATAATGCTAATTTTGGTTTACAATAAACTGAGGATCCTACCGACTGAGCCAAAAAATCACATGAGGAAAACCTATTCTAACTCATCACCAATACATGACATTACAAATATGTACTATTTTTATTTCCCCTGGTTGCCTCATGGTCGTTTGGGTCACTTTTTCGCGATTTCACATCACAATTTACAAATAATTTTCCCATCTCGTATCCCCTGGATAACGTAACAATAAGAACCAAAAACAGTAATATTCCACGGTTATTTTGCCTAGATTTTCAAGATGAACGTTTAAAGCCTAAATAATGACACTTACCCCCTTATTCATAAAAGTTTGCTAACTTAACAAGCCGCTAATAATTGTTTGTCCCTTTTGCTCTTATGGACACTTTATTAAGACCGAAAGGGACAAACAATTATTAGCAGCTTGTTAAGTTAGCAAACGTTTATGAATAAGGGGGTTAGATTTTGGCAGACAGTCAAGAAATAAATAGCTAAATGACAGATTTTTATCCCGATTTCATTAATCCTTACCTGTTCTTTAAGTAGCATGGCCTGCTGCCGTTTTATTTCTCTCTCCTGCAACAAATGCTCAATATGTAGTCATATTGACCTATTTTATGTATTTTTCCTAACTAGTGCGGAAAAGTACACTTTGCGCACGATTCGCGTGCGTTAATTTCTCTTTTTAAGGCACTTGTTATGAAAACAGTCGTTCGATACACGTGTAAAAACTTCTTTTTAACTCGGGTAATTGTCGCCCTCGTTTTACTCGGGCTCCAATTTTCACCCTCGACGAAAAATTTTTTTTTGCACTTGCATCGAAATGTACTATTATTAACAGTCTACGGTTATTGGCTTGGCAGTAAGAAAACATTTGTCACCACCCCAACTATTCCAGTGGGTGTCGTAACAGTCGACTAAGGGATTTGAAGTGTCACTGTTTATTTATTGAAGATTGATGTTCGGCAGCATCATCATTCATCATGAAGTGGACACAGTACTGCGCTCGCCAATCCGCTTGCCCAGCGTGGCGATTATGGGCATTTACCTCCTAATGCGTCTTTACGCTTAGATAATAGGAGAGGACACGTTGGATGCAGGTCGCATCTAACCGGTACATGTCGAGGTCCAGAGGGGAGGCCTATGTTCAGCAGTGGACGTCTTATGGCTGAGATGATGATGATGAATAGGAGAGGCCTTTATTCAATAGTGGACTGATTATAAGCTGATGTGAGGTCTACGGGTACAATTCAACCCATTGGAATATTTTTTGTGACCACTATTCTATCTCAAATATTGTTCTAGTAACTCAGTGTGAGGACGGAACCTAGGCTTTTTTAATTCCTTCAGTTCCAAGTAATCTGCATCGAAGTGTTACCAGTGGGAGTAACTGGGAATTAAAATTCCAGGGATTTATTTTTCCCAATAGTTACCACCGAATTTTTTAGTGGTAACAAATGGGGAAAATATTCCCAGTATGTAGTTACCACAAAGTACTGTAGTGGTAAAAGGTGGGAAATAAATCTCAAGTTGTTACCACAGGTGTAAGATAGGTTACCTGCCCATAACCCCAAAAACGTCAGTCATCTTGGACCTAACTCTAACATCATGCTAAGCTACAGGTAGGCTACAGCTAGGCCGTGTATGTAAATATATAGAACAGATAATTAATGAGTGACAAAATATCGCAAGAGTGAGAATTCTACTATTTTTGTCAAATTGTAGCGTTTTTAAAGCAGCTCGTGTTTCAAACTTAATCCTTTAAAAAAAATCTGTATTCAAGCCAGTCATTATTTAGTAAGAAATATTTTGTACAAGACAATAATAATGGTGCCCTACAAAGGGTTAAGCCTACTAATAAAATCCAAATCAGACCACAAACCACAACACAGAGAATGATGAATAGGTATCAAAGTCAGCGCGATAAATACAATTCTGTACCTCAGAGCCATAGTCGCCTAGTCCACAAAAAAGTTTACGCCCCTTTTGGACGTCAGCTTTCAGTAATTAAATAAACATAACATAACAATGGTGACATCCAGGTCTTGGACCAAGAATGAACAGGGTACTAGATACGACATTCTCTATCGTATACCACGCTAAGCTACATTCACTACCGAGACAACCAAGAACTGACGAAAAAAAATCCTAATGATGCATTTCACGAAAAAGTCCACCAATGTCCCGTACAAACACGGTTTTTCTCAAAATTGTTGGTTTATACAAGTTCTCTTTCGTGACCAGAGGAGTCAAAAATTACAAAAAAAAAACCTAATAAAATAACTCGCAAGAAAAATTATCGGAATATCATCATCATCATCATCATTTCAGCCATTTATCGCCCACTGCTGAGCATAGGCCTCTCTTCTAGTACGCCACTCATCTCGGTCCTGAGCCAGTCTAACCCAGAAGTGTCCCGCAATCTTACGAATGTCGTCGACCCAACGATCTAACGGACGCCCAGGAGCTCTTTCATCCGAAATAGGCCACCAATCCGTGAGAACTTTAGTCCACCTGCCATCACTCTGCCTGGCAACATGTCCTGCCCAGTTCCATTTGAGTTTAGTAACGGTATCTCCTACATCTCGTACCTTGGTGCGACTTCTGATTTCGACGTTTCTAACTCGGTCTTGTAGTTTAATACCGAGCATGGCTCGCTCCATGGCTCTCTGCGCTACTCGTATTTTATGCACAGCCTCCTTTGTCAGCGTCCATGTCTCGGCTCCATATGTCATGGTAGGCAGGACACATTGATTAAAAAGGCGAGTCTTCAAGCACTGTGGAATATTAACGGCTTTAAGGACATCCGCTAGTTTTCCGAATGCCGCCCACCCCAACTGTATCCTCCTGGCGATCTCTCTTTGTTGGTGATTTTTGTCAAAAGATAGAATATGTCCAAGATATACGTACCGATCGACCACCTCTAGCAATTCGTTTCCAATCTTTATGATTGGATTCGAACCGCCGAGGATGTTGATCATAACTTTAGTCTTGGACATATTCATCTTAAGACCCACCTTTAATGAAGCAAGGTTAAGGTTGTGAATCATGCTTTGGAGATCGTCCAGAGACTCGGCAAACAAAACGATGTCGTCGGCGAACCTTAAGTGCGACAAAAAGACACCTTGAATGTTAATACCAGTTGTGTCCCATGCAAGCGTTTTTATGACGTCTTCTAATGCCGCCGTAAAAAGCTTGGGTGAAATGGTATCCCCTTGCCGCACTCCCCTTTTAATATAAATCGGGTTACTTGTTCTGTGTAGCCGAACTCGCATTGTTGCCGACCCGTATAACTCCCGAAGCAACTCAACGTAGCGCGCGTCAACAGAACAGCGATGAAGAGAGTCAAACACGGCCCAGTGTTCGATACTGTCGAAGGCCTTCTCATAGTCGACAAAGGCCATACACAAGGGCCGGTTGTATTCGCGACATTTCTCCATCAACTGTTTCACGGCATGAAGGTGGTCTATGGTTGAGAATCCACTTCGGAAGCCCGCCTGTTCGGGAGGTTGACACGCATCCAGATTACGGGTGATGCGATTGCACAGAACTTTGGCGAAAAGTTTATATGTGTGCGAAAGAAGGCTTATGGGGCGATAGTTACCGAGGCTGGAAATGTCTCCTTTCTTGTGAATTAATGTGACGATGGCAGTTTTCCACGATTCTGGTGTTCGAATTTTATGTACGACTTGGTTAAAGAGAGTTGCAAGAGTTTTAAGAACAGGCTCGCCACCAGCGCGCAGTAAATCGGCTGTTATGCCATCTTCACCAGGAGATTTGTCGGCTTTCATATGGTGCAAAGCTTTTTTAATTTCGCTAACCATTATTGGTGGAATGCTCTCGTAATCACTGTACGGTACAGGTGGTGCTCGCGTATCGGTGGTAGGTTGCGTTAGCTGTTGTGCATGCGAGGAATATAAGTTTCCGTAGAAGTTTTCGACAACGTCAACAATTTTGTCGCGATCTGTGACTAAGTTGTTGTCGTTGTCTTTCAATTTCACTATTTCCTTAACACCAGTCTTCAATTTCCGTCTGAACACTTTGGGACCTCTGTATTTTTCTATTGTATTGATTATAACCTTGGTATTGTGTTTCCTTAAATCTTTTCTAATAAATTTACTTATTGTTTTATTTAATCTTTCAATTTCTCTTTGATCTGCTGTTGTGTTATGTTTCATTTCTCTTCTCTTTTGCAGTAAAATTAAAGTTTCTGGTGATAGCCTATCTTTTTTCTTTTGTCGCTTGCCGAGGTGTTTTTTCGCCGTCCCTGCTAATGTATCACTGAGCAACTTATCTATGTCATCAACATCGAGGTTCTGCTCCTCAAGTACTTCAAACTGGTTCCGAAGGTCTACACGAAATGTTTCCTGAAGCAAAGAAGTATCCTCCTTGTTGTACCTGGTGTGAGAAGCTATCAATTTTGCCCTCTCTTTTTTCAGATTAAACCTCAATGTCGCCCTTACTAGTCGGTGGTCGCTTCCGGTCTTGAAGTTATTAAGAACAGTTACGTCTGTAACTACATTTTTATGAGAGCTTACGATGTAGTCAACTTCGTTCTTTATTTTACCGCTGGGACTAGCCCAGGTCCACTTTCTTGAAGCACGCTTTTGGAAGAATGTGTTCATGGCGTATAGATGTTTTAGCTCTAGAAAGTTCACCAGAGTCTGACCTCGGTTATTACGTGTGCCCAGTCCAAATTCACCAACAGAATGTTCGTTTGACAGCCGTGGCCCAACCTTGGCATTAAAATCACCAATTATAGTGCAATCGGAATATACACGCCTCTAATTACGATTTAATTGATACTTAACTAAGGCTCAACTAACTCTCTTAATATGGAACTGGTCTCACAGCGAGCGAACAAAAGATACGCACTCCCGTGTAAATAGAAGAGACACGGATTTATGCGTCGTTGGACTAAAAGTAAATATGGCGATATATAAAAATGTCCACTTGCTTAAATTCGGGCGTATATAATTTTGACGAAGTATAAAAATGTTCACCTGTATATTAGACCAAATATAAACATGTTGCGACACTAGACTAAAAGTAAATATGGCAATGTATAAAAATGTCCACTTGCATAAGTTCGGGCGTATATAATTTTGACGAAGTATAAAAATGTCCACCAGTATATGATTGTTGGTGGTGATGAATTTGATCCGTATATGTATTATTATAATCCTGGACCTATAGTAAAGAAAGTAGTCATTTTTATATTCAGACTTGATTAGACTTAGACATTTGTACACTTTGAAAGTAGTCATTTTTATATTTCGACTTGATAAGACATAAACATTAGTATAATTTGATAGTAGTCATTTTTATATTCCGACTTGATAAGACTTCAGCATTCTAAAATATTGGCTTTCTAACACTCGGACCAATTTTATTTTATATGTAGACATTTTTATACATCGCCATATTTACTTTTAGTCCAACGACGCATAAATCGAGACACGGCGATACTAGCCCAGCTATCAGCTATCACCGCCGGGCGAGTATCGCCGGTCTCTTTTATTTACAAGGGAGTGAGTATCTTTTGTCCGTGTTTATAGCCCATAGTTCACAGCTTAGTAGCTCGCGGTGAGACCAGTGCCTAAGGATTTTTTCGCAATTTTTTGTCTGAATAGTAAAAGTTACTCAGCGTGACAGTCCCTAATACCCTGTTCACTCTTGCTTCACGACGCAAATATCACCCTGTATAACCTCGTGCTTACATTATGTCAAAATTTGCCAAATCAAATTTGAAATTTGTCTAATTGACATACAATAAAAAAATTAATGAGGTGTATGTCCTTTGGTAGACACATTTAGGCAGGAGGCGTAATAACTTTTCGGCTTTTCGTTACAGAATTGTTAGGCTATTGCATGATTCTAGCTGAACGAGCAAGATTGATACGTCATTCATCATTTGTCTCCCACGTGCAAACCAATCACAAGCTTGTAACTTGTACTTGTAATACAAGCGGAAATCCTTATCTAACGAATGACGATAAAAAGAGACTTCCACTTGAATTACAAGTTACAAGCTTTTGATAAACAGGCCACAGGTCATCAGTACCATTCATTAGGTTATCAGTAATAATTTCTATAAAAAAATATTTTGTTTTTTTAAGTTTTTCAACATGTTCAAAATCATTAATTCGTGGTTTACTATCTTGTATCACATTTTGTAACACCCTGTATAACTCATAAATAACAAGATACAAACCTGTTGTCTTTTCACTTGTTCCTCGACTTTTAGTTTCTCAACCTCCTCGTGTTTCCGCCTTTTGGCCTTCAAGAGCACAACATCGAAAGCGGGCAAATAATAACATGGAACAAAACAGAAATAAGGAGAAAATAAGTATGGAAAAATAATAAAAATAGCTGTAGTGGCTTTTAAACGTGACAAAAAAAATCACTCTCGGCATTATTCACCGTTTCGCGTGAGATTCGACCGTCAATTTGACTAATTTATGTACGAGCATTTTCCTACGTGACGAAATAACTATTTTTTGTCCGTTATTGCCATGGTGACGGTCACCTGAGACACGCCGGTTTTAAGCAAAATTATGCTACTTAACCCTTAAATGCATAGTGATGTATAATTGTATATATGCATCATGTATGTACTTTCAACCCTATTGACAACAAATCAGAATTCAAATTTGAATAAATCTTTGTCAAGGTCATGCATTTAAGGGTTAAATTATGCCAACGTGTAGTCCATACTTGTAGGTGGCCCATTAAGGAAAGGAATTATGAGCACCAGAATACAGAAAAATGCATGTGTGCATTGTTTATATGATAATTTTGCATAAAACCATCGTGACTCCGGTGACGTAACTATGGCAACGGCAACAAAAAAAAGTTGATTCAACCTTATTTAAAATGTTTTTGAGAACTTTCTGATGAATGATGTATTATAATAGCAGTTTATCAGTTTTCAATTAAATTCAAAGATAGATATCAAATTAATTGAGAAAAACTAGGTATAATTGGGTGAGTTGACTTTTTTCTGTCTGTTATTGCTTATTGCCATGGTTACGGTCGCCTGAGACACGCTGGTTTTATGCAAAATTGTGCTACTTAAATTATGCAAACATGTATGTAGTCCATGTTTGTAGGTGGCTCATTAAGGAAAGAACTTATTAACATCAGAAAAATGCATATTTGCATAGTTTAAGTAGCATAACTCTGCATAAAACCAGCGTGTCTCAGGCGACCGTAACCATGGCAATAACAGACAGAAAATAGTTGATTCACCCAATTAACAACTAGTGTGTGGAAGCTTTTGCAAGTATCATCTAGACATAACATGTTTGACCTAATTTAACCTGATATAAAAAGTTTGATATAAAACTTTAAATGTTTTCATTGATTAAAGAAAAATACCCGCAAACATGTGTTATGTGTTAAATTAGGTAAACCCAATGTTATGTTTAATATTACTAAACGTGAAAAGATCCATGCAATTCTCATTTTTTATTATGTAAATAAAAGTAATAAAATATTACTGGGAATGCACATGCAAGGATAAAAAGTAATGTTGATTATATTTTAGTACCAATTCTTGGAGATATTTTAATAAGTGCCTTATGTAAAGCTGTATAAAAGAGCATGCTTTAATTACATATTTACGAAGAGAATGTTAATTAAATAAATAGTGTAAATACACTATCATAAAGTATCGATCAAACATAAACAAGAGCATGGCTCTCTCTAAAAACGTGTTTGACCGACCCTTAAGACAGATTTGCATTTAGTTATTCATTATTTTAATTATATTCCAAGCCTTTTACGTTTCCTTCACCACAGAAGACATAAGTCACGTTGCAAATTAGTTTTTAGTAACAT
The DNA here is from genome assembly GCA_025490895.1 of Thaumatotibia leucotreta. Classification (NCBI taxonomy): domain Eukaryota; kingdom Metazoa; phylum Arthropoda; class Insecta; order Lepidoptera; family Tortricidae; genus Thaumatotibia; species Thaumatotibia leucotreta. The sequence goes on along the minus strand of JALPQI010001431.1, from coordinate 110,983 downwards.
TCGACCAAAGATAATGTTAGTGTCCCGAAAGTTAGTTCAATAACGTACCGGAATTTCCTTTCCGAGATTATGTACCGAAATAGACAATTCTCCGTCTTTGCCCACGTTTATTGTACCTTTATTTATTCGCTTCGTCAATTCTGTGAGTTCATCATCCTCGCTCAAATCTATGACTTCTTTTGTCTTTTTGGGCATTAGCATTAAATTCTGCGACATAAACTCGTTTTTAGCGTCTAAATATTTCTGTTCAAGCGTTTTAGTATCATCCTTTTTATCCTGTAGCTTCGACCAATCACAGCCATTTATGAATTCTGAAATTCTTGAGTATGATTCTATCAATTTCTCTAAACTGTTTTCTTTGTCAGTCTTGGTCTTTTTCTCTTGTGATTTCAATAGGGAGAAATCGAAATTCTTTTTCGATGTCTTAGGTAGATCGAATGCTGCCTTTTCAGCGAAGTCTTTCATTTTATCTAAAGCATTGTATTCTATAGAATCTTTCCAGGCAGATTGTTCTAGACTTAATTTTATCGGTGTATTGTGACTATCTTTACCAGATACAGGAATTAAGGAGAGACTTATAGGGGGCATAGTGCGCTCCTTACTGGTTTTGGTAGCCGGGCCCATCACTAAATCCGGTATTTTCCATTCGGTATCCGGTTTCGGTATCGAGGGAAGTGGCTCGATGGTGAGTTGCGTTCGGTTCTTGTTGATATGCTGTTTCGAATTTTCTCGTTAATTTCGCTTTTAATCGATGTTATTATCAATTCGATTTTCGACAACATTGTCATTGTTGTTAGGCGTAGACAGACAGACATAAACCCAGATAGTTTACATATATAGATATAGTATACAGTAGTTATTTTGCCGTACAACTTAAAGACGAACGTATGGAAATAAATGACATAAATAACTTTTGTAGGCTAAAGTCTACAAAGTCATATGTAAGAAAATGTAAATACAATAAAATTCAAAGATAAACAAAATGTTGTAGATTATTAGAAGTAGTAACAAAACATGTAGGTCTAAAGTATTTTTTGTTATTATATATGATTTCATGTTGATCTCAAGAGAGACCTCCCTTTAGAAAAAAAAATTGCGTTATCTATGAAAAGTGTCCTTATTGTCGATAGAGTTGTACTTTCCCGAGAACGTCCTCCGTTTTGTATGGGAAATATTCTCGAGGGAGAACATTCTCCATACTAATCGGAGAACATTCTCGGGCACGGTACAACTCTAATTGTCGACGACGCTTATGTCGTTATCGAAGATCCGCATATAGAAATGCGATGACGTAAGCGCCATCAACAATAAACGCTGGGTCACACCACACCAGATGCGTGAGCAGCGCGTACGCGTGCGCGTTGTAGCGTTGGTAATGTCATAGTAGATGTCACACCGCTTGCACGTAACGGACACGTGCACGCTACGCCAGCTGTGTGCCATCTAATATGACATTTAAATACACTACAACGCGCACTCCACGCACATGCAGCACACGAGTCTGGTGTGGCTTTGCCTTTAGGTGACTTTTAAAAGATAACGTTATAAATGTAAACCAGAATGAGAAACTACATTCGAAAAAAAGTTGTCCAGCAAAATCAAAGAATACCATATAGTAGATACTTGATGCAATCGAAACACACAACTAACTACTATCTAAAAAGCTTAGAGCTGTCTACAAAGCAAAAAGTGACAAAACAACCCCCCAAAATACTTTTTGCTGCAAAAAATTACCTCAAAGCACATTTTGTTGCTAGACATTTTGATGTATCATAATCATCATCATCATCAGCCTATGATAGTCCACTGCTGGACGTAGGCCTCTCCTATTAACTATGCGTATAGACGCATTAGGAGGTAAATGCCCATAATCGTCACGCTGGGCAAGCGGATTGGCGATCGCAGTAATATGTCCACTATGATGACGCTGCTGCCCATCATCAATCTTTTATCAAATAATGGTCAGTGACACTTCAATCCCTTAGTCGACTTTTACGACACCCGCAGGAGGAGTTGGGGTGGTGACAAACGTATTCTTACTGCCGTCACCACACGGCCTTTGATGTATAGCAACAAAATATGATGATATAACTTAAACACAAAATTTGTAGCAAAAAGTGGCATTTAACAATACTCAAGGATACTTTTTGAAACCAATCAAAATATTAGTCACAAATAATCAAAATTAGGGCGTGTGGTGACGGCAGTAAGAATACATTTGTCACCACCCCAACTCCTCCTACGGGTGTTGTAAGAGTCGACTAAGGGATTGAAGTGTCACTGGCTATTATTTGATAAAAGATTGACTGTATCATCATCATCATCATCATCAGCATATGTTAGTCCACTGCTGGACGTAGGCCTCTCCTATTAACTATGCGTATAGACGCATTAGGAGGTAAATGCCCATAATCGCCACGCTGGGCAAGCGGATTGGCGATCGCAGTAATGTGTCCACTATGATGACGCTGCTGCCCATCATCAATCTTGTAAAATGGTCAGTGACACTTCAATCCCTTAGTCGACTCTTACGACACCCGCAGGAGGAGTTGGGGTGGTGACAAATGTATTCTTACTGCCGTCACCACACGGCATTGTACGAAATGTATACATATTATTAAACGTGACTGTACTGTTTCTTCATAAAACCCCAAGTCACTTTTTGCTTTAAACTACATAAAATGAGAGCACAATGTTGCCAAGCATCAAATTGATAATAAAATAGGAAATAACAAACACAAGCACGATAAAACATACATATAATTTATGTATAAAATATAATACACAGTCCTCATATTATGTTATGATTTAAAATGAACATTTATAAAATGATTTGTTATATACAATATTTTATTATGAATACTTTTCCGTCCTGTTTCAAATTGTCATAATCGTGGATTTATTCGTAATATAGATTTTTTTATAAAAATTGTATAGGTAGGTAAGAAGCATTGTATAGTATCCACAGTAAATATAACATTTCGATTAGAATATGTTCAGAATGATTTAATATTTAAGGAGTAATTCAATTACGACTAAAATTATGTAAAATAAGGATTTTCTTTTCAAAGGGGCTTATTTAAAGTCACTATGACAATAGAGATTATTTCTCTTATAAAAAGATAGAAAATATAACCCTTGTTGACATAGTAGGAGTAACCCATTTTGAAAGGGAACTTCTCAAATAATGTCAAGAAATCTGCTTTCTGATAAAAAATGTACAGAGACACAATTCGTATTCTTTTATGAAATTGTGTTACTTTCAGTTCAGTTTTAAATAATATGAGGACTATTGGTTCCGTCAAAGAGTAACAATGAAATGCTGAAATATGTAAAACTATATGTTAAACTTACACTTGAATAACCGTAGCAAGACCTTGCCTAGGAGTGGACACAAGTTATTAATGAAGTCTCATGGAATTAACATATGTTAGTTAATTAATGAGACCTATTTGTAATAGTGAAATAAGCTTTTTATAACCTAACTTTACAGTACGCCTTATAGCATTTTATAATAAGTATAAGGCGTTATTTTATTTCGCTCGAGTAGTGACACCTATTTTTTGTTTCAAAATGTGAAAAAAATAAATAAATATGGTTAATATACAGAATGGAACGGAACGAAGACCTTTCCCGCTACCGACCGAGTCTACCAACCATTACGATGAACTTTCAGTATGGGACCAACATCAAAAACGTACATGGAAAATTTACTTTTCCATACGATTGAACTCTACTAATCACTCACTTTGTATGAGGGGTTATTTTTTTTAAAAGATATTTCGATGTAGAAAGATATAGTACTATACTGAAAATTCATCGTAATGGTTGTTAGACTCGGTCGGTAGCGGGAAAAGTCGTCGTTCGGTTTCCACCCTGTATTATCGTTAGAAAAAGTGAGGGTAAAAAGTACTTTTAATAGCTAGAATACCCTACAAAATTGTAAAAATGAGAATCACCCTACCCAAACTACTAGATATTCAAAACAAAATTCGGATGTACTGCACGTGGCTAGTTACATCAAGATGATTTTTTCATCACCCTATTATTTAAGAAACACATCGATATATAATAACTACAAACAATATTAAATTATCAAAGTATCAAACATCCCGTGGAGAAATTAAGCGATAAAAAAACTGAGCAACCTGCGTTACTCTTGAACAGAACGCAAAAACCCAACACACACTCTACCGGTACTTATCCCACAAAGTCCCGGGCTTCCGGGATTTTTATAAAAGTCCCGGGATTCCGGGATTTGGCGTGATAAATCCCGGTATATGAATTTTCGTATAGGGTGACTACCACGCGTTACTGACACACGACTGACAGACAGTGTACTCACCTCTAGCAACTGTTGGCTCCGTGCTTCCTTCTCGCGTTTGGCTAGCTCGGCTTTTTCTGTTCGCTCGAGCTCTCTGACTAGTCGCGCCTGTAAAACAAAAGAAAGGTATGGTTGATTTTTTCGTGTTATCGCCATGGTTACGATTACCTGCGTCATGCTGGTTTAATGCTAATAGTACATTGTGCATCAAGGGAGGTAAGTACGGAATTACTAACGAGAGTGTTAGAAGGCTTTTATGACTCGAGTTAGTATTCCGCTTACCGACCGTGATGCATACAATGTTTTTCATCACACTTGCCGACAAAAAAATAAGTTTCAAGACATAATATTATTGAAAGACGTACTCATATATCTATTACTCCCTAGGGAATTTCACTTTTCTATTACTCCCGCTACGCACGCAAGCAATGGCGCGCTTAGACAGCAAGTGTGATGAAAATTATGTTATTGTATTCTGTAAATTTTTCCGCAACTCGACATCAAACGTGCCTATTTTGCTTGGTCCCAACGTTGGCCCAGTACTAGTTGGGGACTTCACATACACCTTAATTTCTTCGCATGTGTATGCAGGTTTCCTCACGATGATTTCCTACACCGTAAAGCACTGAGTCAAGTACCAGTAATAATACTCTTCGACAAAACGCAAAACCCAACTCTGCGAGACACTTCTCATGCAAAGTTCTGAGAAACCGGGATTTCCGACACAAAAGTCCCGGGATTCCGGTAAGATTAAAGTACCTGGTCGCGAGAGCGAGAGTTGGCGTCGCGACGAGCGTCGCGAGCGGCCTGCTGACGCCGCGCCAACTCGATGCGGCGGTCCACCGGCGGCGGCGTCGGTCGCGGACCGGTTAGCGCTGCTAATGTGACGTCACTGCCACAATCCGGGGTCTAGATACTATTCAAGTACCTGGTCGCGGGAGCGAGAGTTGGCATCACGACGAGCATCGCGTGCGGCCTGCTGACGCCGCGCCAGCTCGATGCGGCGGTCCACCGGTGGCGGCGTCGGTCGGGGACCGGTTAGCGCTGCTAATGCTCGGGCTTCTTCCAATCTGTGGAAGGAAATGTCAACTGTGGAATAGATAGATAGGTAACATAGGGGTCATTCAATTATTACGTAAGCACTGTAAGGGGGTGGGGGGGGTCTCTGTTTTGCTTACTTTTGCTGACAAAGGGGAGGGGCGGGTCGAGATGGTGATTATGTCAGCAGTAGTATTAAATTTTATATATATATGGCAACCCACACGTTGAAAAATGTGTACCAATGTTTACATAAGCACGGGAGGGAGGGGGTAAGAGCTTTGCTTACTTTTGCTGACAAGCGGGAGGAGGGGGTCAATAATTGTAAAAAATCTGCTTACGTAATAATTGAATGACCCCATACATGGCGTTCACAATCACAATCGAAAACAATGAAATAAGGAATAAAATAAAAAATGCAGAAGGCGCGTAAAGTCCGACGGTTCCTCTCCCTGCAGCCCTAAACAACGGCAGCTTGGGCCCGCTCCGCTGCCGGTGGCACTCTAGGTTAAGTTTTTTATATTTTTATATGTTGTTTTTGTATGTTTTATTGTATTTTACTTTTATAGACATTTTGAAAAAAAACCTAGCCTAAGTAATATGCGACATAAAATAATAATAATGCAGTCAAAACACTTCATTCGTAATGTCATAGTTATCTAAACACAGTTTTCTTAAATAAAAAACGCATCAGACAGAGATTTTAGAAAAATAAAAGGATACCAGAATTCTTGGAGACGTCGGCATTCCGGTGATTTTAAGATATCTAGTCAATCTGGAATTCGACCAGAAAATTTACGAGATTGTAGACAACATCCCAGTTTTATTCGAAGTTACCTTTTGATAAGGCCGTTAAAGCTGTGTGGTGACAGCAGCATCAATACATTTGTCACCAACCCAACTCTTCCGCGGGTGTCACTAACCATCCTTTGATTTGATTGGCAGCAGCGTCATCATAGTGGGCACATTACTGCGATCACCAATCCGCTTGCGCAGCGTGGTGATTATGGGCATTTAGCTCCTAAGGCGTCTATACGCATAGTAAATAGGAGAGGCCTACGTCCAGCAGTGGACTACCATAGGCTGATGATGATCCTAGTGTAATTAATTTAATATTCTTTCTAACAGTCGTTCGTTAGACATTTAACAAGACGATGAAATCTCGGCAATCCGGAATCCTAGCACAAAATCCCGGAGTCCCGGGATTTCGGGATTCTGGCTCACCTCTTATTAATCTCTGCCTCGCTGAATAGCAGCGGCTCGGGCAACTCAGGGGCAGGTTGAATGTACTCTCCGAGAACCACGCGTGCGCTGAAACTGAAGTGCTCCGTCGCCAGGGGTGGACATGGGTTCGATTCCAGGAACTGAAATTATCAAGGATTTAAGAATAATGATTATTTATTTCATCATCATCAGCATCATATCAGCCGAAAGACGTCCACTGCTGAACATAGGCCTCCCCCAAAGATTGCCACAATGACCGGTCCTGCGCCACCCGCATCCAGCGGACTCCTGACATTTATTTATTTACGTAAATTTCAATAATCCTAACTAAAAACGTATGTAAAGTCAAGATAAGTTCGTTAGAAAACCAAAATTGGTAGAGAATGCCATTGGACATTAAGTCCGCCATTTGTACATTTTTTTTGTATTTTGTGCAATAACGCTTAAATATATTTTTTTTAAACCTCAACTAAAATTAATAAATAATTACAGATAGTATTTAATTAGTCAAAGTCGCTCCGCACCGCTTCCGGTGCAAAACTAATATATAAGATTGTGTTCTAAAAGTGCATGATTATGGAATAATGCAAGTTTTACACTTTAGCATTAACCTCTAGACTTCAGGAACAGATATACCATAATATAGTTTTAGCACGCACGCACGACACAGCGTGGGAAGGCCCCCCACAAGATGGAGCGACGACCTGGTAAAGGTTGCGGGTGTCCAATGGATGCTGACAGCTCACGACCGATCTTTGTGGAACTCTCTGGGGGAGGCCTATGTCCAGCAGTGAACGTCAATTGGCTGATGATGATGATAGTTTTAATGCGAAAAGAGTCATCTCAATGTTATCTTCTATTCCGGGATTTTACCGGGATTTCAAAATTTTATCCGGGTATTTTGCCATACTTACTGTTTGTAATTCTTGCAAGCTCTTAATCTTCATACCCTGATGAGGTTCTGGGGGCGTGTAGGTGACGTCACCCTTTATATTACAGTTGCGGGACAGACCCTTGATCACAGTTATTCGCTTCCAACCTGCAATAACACGTATTATATTATACACTATGGTTTTATCCTCTTATTCATAAAGAGTCATAGAAGTCACTATGGCACGAACAAAATTTTGCTAAGAATTTCCACTAGATATTATTTTATCGATAAGTTATTCTTTCTTATGACAGAAGTAACGTTATGATTTCAAGATTTTATTCAAATGAGGCTTAGTTGTAAAGCAGTCGAGAATTAAGCTTAATTTGGATGGAAATTAATCAAATATGAAAAAGGCATCGTGCTGGCGGCTGCTCTCGCTGGCGTCCGAGTCCGACGGGCAGCTGTCGGAAGGACACTCCGAATCTGTAGACGCCTCGCCTAGTAGAGCGTTCCGGGATTCCGGGAATTCCCGGGACTCCGGGATTTTTCGCGGGATTCCGGGATTTTACACAGTAACACTCTAAACTCACCTCTAGCGAGCGGCAGTCTGTAGCCGGCGTCGTGCTGGCGGCTGCTCTCGCTGGCGTCCGAGTCCGACGGGCAGCTGTCGGAAGGACACTCCGAGTCTGTAGACGCCTCGCCTAGTAGGGCTTTTAGTTTTTCCTGTGAACAAAGATTTCACGTTATTTAATATGTTTTATTTCCAATACAATGTCGGCTTGGTGTGACATTTAAGATAGTTATTAAAAGAGGCCTACGAGCAGTGTACTGTGATAAGCTGTTGATAAGGCAACGGAAACGCATCCCTTACCTACTTAACAGTTTGCCTGAAGCCATCAGGTGTCAGGCCAACAAAAATAAAGGACCATGCGTCAAAATGGTCCTGAAACCAACAGCATTGAGAGTTATGTCAATAAACAGGTCTTAAAATCTACTTTATTTCATTATATGGGCACAAAGTCAAATTCCATTGCAGAACTAAGATATTTGTATTTTAGTCGTGGTGAGTACGAGCTACGATAAATTCATTCAGAGTTTATTTGAGTTTGGGGGTAGGTATTGAGCAAACCTAATTAAAAATTAAGGTAGGAATATCGACATTTCCATGAATTATGTTCGTTCGGTGTCATTTCTTAGTGAATATCGTGTTTTACTTATCATCATAACATGAAAAAATGACAATAGAAGGACGCCGTTCGGTTTTGCAACAGCGGCGATATATTTTAGAAGAAATACCTGATTTAAATAACTAGGTATGAACATCTCAGTTCTGCAATGGAATTCGGCTTTGTGCCCATATAATGAAATAAAGTAGATTTACAGACCTATTTAATGACTTAAGTTTCAGCTCTGTTGGTTTCAGGACCAGGCTCCATACAAAATTGCCCATGGTCCTTTAAGAGGCTTCTGAAAACACACTTCCATAATTTGCCATGTCAATAGTAATATAAGCTTATACTTAATTTAATGTTGTAACACCAAGTATAACTACTTTATATAATGTAACTAAAAAGAGTCAAGGACAATTACTAATACTAAGATTGTAATCCATATGTACTAAATAATAAATAAATAAAAAAAATTAAGACATCCCCGGGGTCTTCTGTATGCAAGCACGGGACTTGACATTAAAAAATCCCGTGATTGCATACATTTGAATCCCGGTATTGCATGCCCTAGCTTTTAATGATTTAACCTCTTAAGGCCCAATGTACATTACAATGTACACTCCACTTTAATGAAATTTAAACCTTTCATGAACTTAATGTCGTTTTTTCTTTGTTTGATTGATTTTACAAACAAACGAAACTCACCACTATTCCTTACACAGCAAAGTTCAAAATAAGATTTTAAGAAAATGGTATGGTGGGCCTTACGAGGTATGACTAGTACATGGGTCAAAATTATTTTCGTTGTCTTATTTTGTGTCCCTAAAAAACGTGACGGAGTGGTGATTTTTGTATGAGATGTTTTGTTTTCAATTTCTCATGTATGGATTAAAATCTAACGCATAGAAGAAATACAAGTGCACCGGATTTTTTTTATATACTGAGGCGAAACAGCACTACAAGCGTGACAGAGTGGTATAAAACAAGACAACGAAAAGAATTTTGACCCATATTACTTACCAGATCAGTTTCAGCTAACAACTGCTGTGCCAAAGCGGGCCTGAGTCCGAGCGCCCGACTCTGCGCAAGTAGCGACGCGACGGTATTTTTCTTCGGCTTACTGACCCCTCGGCCGAGGTTCCGCGGCCGGCCTTCTCGGTTAGGCCAACCGACGGCTGAAACAAGAAAATAGCTATTTATGATACAAGCAAAACGCAAGATACAAGAAAAAAGCCTACATTTCAACATGTGTATCATATAAAATTTTTACAATGCATTATGCGAGGAAAACCAGACTACCTCGGCAGGCCTGTACAGTATAAGACGCATATGACGAACTTTCCTCAAAAATAAAATATGTCGAACTTACCCACACTGACCTCATACGATTTTTTTTAAAATTGTATTTAGAACACAAACAGTCATACAAGTAGCATAGATTTTAGTACAATCAAGAGTACAGTAATTTAGGTAGAAACAGACCTGAAGGTTCATTAAGTTACATCGTTAACTGTTAGTAAACTACTAAATGCTTGTATTGTATACAATATACAGGGTGGTCCAAACCTTGACGTCAAAAAATTTTTTTTAGATTCCTCACGTCATGAGCTATCAGAATATACCCCATGTATGTTAGCCGATTTTTTGTAGTTTTCGAGTTATGAATTTTTGAAAAAAATTTTTTCGACAAATTCTGGAATGAAGAAACATTTTAATAAAAAAAAACTATTGGGTTTTTTAACTAGTTTCTTTTTGTAAAAGTATAACTACAAATAAAGCATTTACTGACAAAAAAATTAGCGTCCTCACTTTGATACAAGTAGGATAAAAAAATACCAAATTCAAAACTTTACGCTAAAAACGCATCAAAATAGCATTAATGTACGTAAATAAAAAAATAAAACATATCCCAACGTTTTTTGGTAATCTAAAGACCGCCCTAGACCTCGAGCCTTCGTAAAAGCAAAAAAAAGTGATACTTAATGATGAGGATTTTTCGGAGTAGTCGGTCAAATAAACTTAAAAAAGCTTAAAATTTTAAAGTAGTAAAAAATTACTTGAATAACTACTCAAACAGAGTTTTCGTGGTATTTTCTGTCTTTGTTTATTGATAAGAACAACAAAACAGACGAAATTTTACTTTAGTTTTAAATTAAAAATTTAGAAGTTTATTTTAATATTATTTGACCGACTACTCCGAAAAATTCTCATAATTAAGTATCACTTTTTTTTTTTGCTTTTACGAAGGTTTAAGGTCTAGGGCAGTCTTTAGATTACCAAAAATCGTTGGGATATGTTTTATTTTTTTTATTTACGTACATTAATGCTATTTTGATGCGTTTTTAACGTAAAATTTTGAATTTGGTATTTTTTATCCTACTTGTATCAAAGTGAGGACGCTAATTTTTTTGTCAGTAAATGCTTTATTTGTAGTAATACTTTTACAAAAAGAAAATATTAAAAAAACCCAATAGTTTTTTTATCAATATATTTCTTCATTCCAGAATTTGTCAAAAAATTTTTTTTCAAAAATTCATAACTCGAAAACTACAAAAAATCGGCTAACATACATAGGGTATATTCTGATAGCCCATGACGTAGGGAACCTAAAAAAATGTTTTGACGTCAAGGTTTGGACCACCCTGTATATGTAAATGTATGTTTTTAATGCTACAGTAATAATCTATGCTTAACTAAGGTGTTCAAACTTGTCAATGAATTTTGGAATGGATCTATGTCAAATATGTATGAATTTTGTACAGAAATATATTTTTATCTACACAAATATCGTTAAGTGCTCAAAATGCGTTCAGAAACAATAGACAATGACCAGCATTACCCACCATCAGAACTTGGCAGATACATAAAGTTAACATTATATACGATTTTTCCGGAGGTTATGAGTTTTAAATTTGGAACAGCTGTCAGATTCAAGTGGGGTGTCTATTCTGGTATCTATAGATATTCAGCCAGTCATCGACACAAAAAGTGAATTCAGTACGTTTTTTAGTTACAATCGGACGGTATTTTCATATCGAGTGACACAAGAGTACTCGATTGTCTATGATTTAAAAAAAAGTTACAGAGATTCAAATCGCTGCCATTCCGAGCAGCTATCTTTTGTTTGTTGGCTTACTACTACAGTCGCCATCAGATATATAGTAGCGGTCGAGGTCCCCAAATAAATCGGAGCAACGTAAAATTTCAATAAATTCGTTACGTGAGAAAAGGGCAATAATTAGAGGCATTCAATTCGTCACAAATTTAGGAGCAACTACTTTTCAATTAATTCGTAACGTATAATTAGGCAAAAATATCGGAACATAGATATAATCAGAAATATCTGAGCAGTCAGGGTGGTCGTAAATATCTCAACATTTATGGAAATATATACCTTAGTGTCATATACACATCGCTTTAAATTCTTTATGGTCAGCCACAAGTCTTGAATAGGTTGTCAATAATTTGAATTTAGAACAGAGTGGTTTGTTGTGACGTTCTTCGAAAAGAGTAGACATTTGTCATCGTGACAAATATATTTCTGTCTCTTTCGCAAATTGGACAGATATTATGCCTAAATAATTAAAATGAGTTATCTAGTTAACCGCTGTTTTGACGTATTGCCAAAATTGGCAAAGGTAGAACAAGGAGCAAACCTAAATTTTGTGAGAAGATGTCGTGTACTCGGCGGTGGCGCAATAAATAGTTCGAGTAATAATTATATTGAAGTAGGTATTATTAAACAGCGATTACAATGGGATTTGAAAGTACTGTTGACACAACAGTGTATAAGTCAATCTAGAACATATTCATAGTCATACAAGGTGGCCAAATAAGATATATACACTTTATTTTTGAAATTTTATTCTATACATAACACAAAAATTATTTTGGGTTATTTTGGTTAAATAAAATTATTTTGGGTCGGCAATTACACATGGAAAATAATCAGACAAATATCCACCTCCAGTAGCATCCTGATGCCAACCCTTTTCATCGCATTTTTCATCACTTTTTCACACATTTCCTGCGTTATTTCAGTGATCGTGGTTCGAGTATTTTGTTTTAATTGCTAAAAGTTCGTTGGCCAATTACAAAAGACAAATCCTTTTAAATAACCCCACAGAAAAAAAATCAGGAGCTGTCAAATCAGGCGATCTTGGGGGCCGGTTAATGTCACCTTTTTATTACACTTACTGTCTAAGCGCGCCATTGCTTGCATGCATAGCGGGAGTAATAGAAAAGTGAAATTCCCTAGGGAGTAATAGAAATGTCAGTACGTCATTTAATAATATTTTGTCTTAAAACTTATTTTTTTGAAAGAGAAATTCTGAAACTATAAGACATACTAAGTAGTATTTGTTTTTAGGGACCATAATTAATTATTTATCATCGATTTTGATAAAAAAATTGCATTTATACATTAGAAAAAAACGTGTTGAATATGTGAAAACAATGTATTTTATTAATTTTAGACATCATGCTTCTTCGCTATATCCCCATATGGTTCCTAAAAACAAATACTACTATTTACTGCTTATGACCTCCTGGACAATGGATATCCGAATAGAAAAAGTGCAGATAAGTTTATTTTTTCAAAACAACCGGATTCGATTCCCCTTCTGGGTAGTTTTTTTTTTCAAATATATTAATGCAGTTTTTTTGTTTATTAAAATCGATGACATGGTTCCTAAGAACATATTTTCGTATATCCGATAGTTTCAGATATTCCCATACTGACTGATTTTAATGAGCCACCCTGTATGTATTTTAGTTTTTTAGTAAAGCAACAATAGCATAAACATAAATAAATAAATATCTTGGGACATCTTACACAAATCAACCTAGTCCCACGGTAAGCTCAATTAAGGCTTGTGTTGTGGGTACCAGGCGACGATATATATAATAGATAGATACGTATAGATACTTAGAATACTTAGATTACTTAGATACATACACAGCCATGACCAAGGAACAAACATTTGTGATAAATAAATACACAAAGAATGCCCTCGCCGGGATTCGAACCCGGAACCTCCAACTTTCGTAGGCAGGGTCACTACCAACTAGGCTACAGAGGCTGACGATTTTTTTATATATAATATCATATATGTATAATATCATTGTTACTGATGTCAAGCCTCCGCAGGCTACGTTTACCGCTTGCTATCGGACGGTCCGTGTGCTTATTTGCCACCAATATACAATTATCACTAATAATACACGTGCGAAAAGGAAATTCGTAACCCGTGTAGATTTAAAGCACTCCTTTCGCTCGTGCTTTAATTTATCTCTCTCGTTCCACTCCACTTTATTTTTTTCGCACTTGTATCGTAATTTACTATTTTACTTTCGGAAAGTCGTTACAATTGTCACGCTATAATTGTCGTATTTTTGTGACAATATATAATTTTGCTTCGCTTAAAAGACGGTATTTATTGTTGATTGCTAAAAGTTCTTGCAATATATTTGAAACACAAACGACCACACGACCCGTCTGATGATAAGTGGTAACCGTAGCCCGTGGACGCCTGCAATGGGAGAAACAGTCAATTTACAATTCTCGGACTTGTCACCGTGGTAAAATAGGATCCGCAAATGACTTTTAGGTATTCTGTTCACCCTTTATACTTTTTTAGTTTCGTTCAAATAAATCATTTCCTAGCTTTACGATTTTATTTACCTATCCCATATTAATATGAATACATCAATAAAAAATCAAAATTGAATTTATGCATTTTTCGATAATGATGCTTGATAACTACTCTTATCTAGGAAACTCATTTACTCACCCACAACAGTGCCGTCAAAATCATCTTTGACATTGACAACTTAAAGTAGTAGAAGTGACAACATAGTAAAAAATTAAAATAAACTATGTGACGCAGACTTAAGGTGTATTTCCTATAAATGTTCCGATCTTTATGATCATCCTGGCTGCTTCGATATCTTTGAGTCATGTTCGTTCCGATATCTTTACCTACTTGTACGTTACGAATTTATTGAAAAGTGACTGCCCCTAAATTTATGACCAATTACACGCTCCCAAATCATTGCCCTTTTCTCACGTAACGAATTTATTGAAATTTTACGTTGCTCCGATTTATTTGGGGACCTCGACCGCTACCATATATCTGATGGCGACTGTACAAGTGAAAAATTGTGAAAAAATTTGAATATTTTGTGATAATACTGATAATTACTTGATAATGAGTGGCAGTGACTCGGATAACGATATGAGCACTCCGCCGGACATACTCAATGCAGCTATGACCGCAACTAACAACCTGTTGCCGCAAAAGTAAAGAGCCAAGTATGAGAAGGCTTTGTTTCTGAACGCATCTTAGAGCGCTTATGATATGTGTGTAGATAAAGTAGTGTATGCAACTATACGTAATCAGGCATTACAACACTCGTGTGATGCTATTATGAAACTCACTTTCGGTTCGTTTCATAAACCCACACTCGAGTTGTAATGCCCCTCATTACGTACGGTTGCATAAACTACTATTATGACACAATCTCGTAAGCCATTATACGAGGTTGAGTCACACAGCCCGCGATATCTCATTTTACAACAAGCTTACATTCACTGTCTTCGCTGCCACTGGACTTTGGTCTCGGGGAGTCTGCGACTTGCGAATTCAGTTCAGGTGCGACGCGACGTGGCTTCGCACCCGGTTTTCTTCGAGCTGTGAATAGAATCATATATATTTTTTCTGCCATCCGGTCGGCAAACGGCACATTGCCAGCTGCAATGCGCTGCGCTAAACTAAGTTGCCGCCTGCCGGCTCCGTTGAGCAGAAAAATAGAATACACACCTCGAACACGTTAAATGAGAAAGCCCCGGATCACATGTTTGTCGGCCTTGGTTTCGCCTCGGCCTACAAATACATGTCATCCGAGAGATTTCCCACTTAAACGGCCTTGGCATGTAATCTACTATAATTGAGGACTCCATAATCTACACATATAATAAAGCTAAAGAGGGTCGAAAGTACATGGAAGATATTTACAAAAAAAAATATGCAGGAGGCCTTAAAATCGATAATAGACCACTAAGATCACATTTAGCAACAATAGTACATTACATCAGAGGCCGGGAAATGAGGATTTCCGGCCAAGTTGGTATATAGGTACGGATCGATAACGAGGCCGGGAATCCGTTTTCACGCCGAGGCATGTATAGTGTTTTCTCAAACATAACAAAAAAGAATAATGACAATGTTGTCGAAATTAAAAAAAGTTACTTTCAGGCCTAAGCCTGAAAAGTGTTATAAAATTCCATTTCCATCCCAGTGCATCCAAGGAACGTAAAGACAATATTTCATTGCATGTTTGAGAAAAATAATATTTAATCTTGACATGAGGTTCGGCTTATCGCTTATGTCTGAATTTTGCTACAATCGTCGTGTTTTTTTGTGACAATAATAAATATTCTTCGCAAAAAAGTAGTTATTTACTGCTGATTTATTAAATTTCCTGCACTACATTTATATTAGGGTGATGAGGTAAGCGCTAACTGTAATCTCATCATCATCATCATCATAGTCCACTGCTGGACGTAGGCATCTCCTATCGAGGTAAATGCCCATAATCGCCACACTGGGCAAGCGGATTGGCGATCGCAGTAATGTGTCCACTATGATGACGCTGCTGTCCATCATCAATCTTTTATCAAATAATGGTCAGTGACACTTCAATCCCTTAGTCGACTCTTACGACACCCGCAGGAGGAGTTGGGGTGGTGACAAATGTATTCTTACTGCCGTCACCACACGGCACTGTAACCTGACACCCCGATTGGAGAAATAGTGAATTTACAACGTGGTGAAATTGGGGCCTGCTCCAATTTGACCTACGTAATGTCAACATTTCATAGGAGAAAAACAACTTACATATCCTGTCGTTGCTCGAGGACGCATTAAGCGAGCTACTGAGTGACGTGAGACGGGATAACGCGTCGGACGCCTGCGTACTCGCTGGAACAAATAGAAGTGAATTAATAGTACATTACTGCAGTGTTATTCACTAAGGAAACCGCCTTGCTGTCAGCGCTGTGTCAGCGCTGCGGCAGCGTCGAGCCTAAAAATGGTATTCACTAATGTACTTTAAGCGACACTAGTGCTCGGCGACGAATGAGGCGTGAGCTGGAACTACACTGCGTCGAGAGTTTGACGTTTAATGTACGAACTTCGTATTCTCTAACGAAAAACAGCAGCGAACTCGCCCACAACCTCGCTCACAGCCTCGATTCCTAATGTCAAATAAAACAGCTAGGATTTTAGACAAGGCTGTCTCGACGTCGAGCTCGTTGACGAACGCAGCGTCGAATGTGTGAATAAGAGAATAGCATAGCTGCAGACGCCGGGAAAGATGGGCTTATCGGCTGAGTAGGTATGGACAGTGATACGAAGCCGGTAAGCCCATTTCACGGCGAGGCATGTATAGTGCTTTTCAACATGAAACAATGAAATAAACGTATTCGTCTGTTTGAAATTTTTAAATTGCCGCCAATTAACTATCGTTGGCACAAAAAAAATACTGCATGGTAATTTATCGATAAAATTGATTGTAGTTTAAGCGCTTAAAAGCTCCGACACTGCTGACCAAACACCCTGTATAACTAATATATGTACTTACGAGGCGTGCCAGCCTTCAGTCCGAGATCCAGCGGAGAATCCTCCGTACTCGTGTTATTCGACTTTGTGTAATATATGTACTTACGAGGCGTGGGTTTGAGGGAGAGGTTTAGCGGGGCGTCTTCATCCCCGCCAGCCTTCAGTCCGAGATCCAGCGGAGAATCCTCCGTACTCGTGTTATTCGACTTTGTGCTGAGATTCAGACCGGAATCTGGAACGAAAACAATTGACATTATCTAAATGAATAAATAAGTAGAAATTAATAAATGGATTACATTAAACGGGATCTTACACTGGCCAAGTGGCCAAATAAGGAGTGTAATCAATGGTTTTTTTTTTAATTTTATATTCAATGAACATGACAACATTCACGTACAAGAGATAAACAACTGATTTAAAACTAAAATGGACTTCAGAAATGGTAATCCCGAATGAAAGGTTTGCAGACGCCTTATTAAATACAATAAGAAGTTTGTTTAATAGGGATGATGACTGTAGTTAAAATAAATTATTTAACATTATGCACGGCATAATACACGAAGAAATTATTACTAAGATGTAGATTGCAGTAATTTTTGTACAGAACTTCAATTTATTAAATTGAAAAGAACTTAAAAGAGTAGGTCATTAGGCAGTACTCAAACGTGACGTCACTTTTGAGTATCTCATATAAAATTCCATAGTGGTGATAGTTTTGAGAGTTCGAAAAAGATGCTGATTTGACTTGCCAGTCATCATGATGTCTATTTACAGGTCACAAACAGTACCAAAAGTACTAACTAGTCAAATAACCCGCCCCGTGTCATCGCAGCCATTGACGTACAAGCCGCTAAACATTATTTGTCCCTTTAGCCCTTATCAATATGTGCACAAGAGTGAAAGGGACAAACAATACTTAGCGGCTTGATACGTTACGAGTCGTTTATGAATAAAGGGGTTATATACTGAAATTAAGCGGCGGAATAACCGGTGGTGGCTCTGTGGTTTAGACGTTTGACTTTTAGTTCGGAGGTCGTGGGTTCAAATCCTGGCTCGTACCAATGAGTTTTTTCGAAACTTATGTACGGAATATTAGATGATGTTTACCATTAGCTTTCGGTGAAGGAAAACATCGTGAGGAAACCTGCATACACCTACGAAATTCAAAGGTGTATGTGAAGTTCCCAACCCGCTTAGGGCCAGCGTGGGGACTATAGCCCAATCCCTCTCATATATGAGAGCAGGCTTGTGCCCAGCAGTGGGACATTATATAGGCTGAAATATATATATAATAGATATACCTGGAAATGAATATACAATACCTGCTGCAGCGGTGGAGCCAGCGGCGCGAGACTGACCCCGCTTTGGCTCGCGATAGTCTGTAGCAGCTCACGGGATATACCTGGAAATGAATATACAATACCTGCTGCAGCGGTGGAGCCAGCGCCGCGAGACTGACCCCGCTTTGGCTCGCGATAGTCTGTAGCAGCTCACGGGATATACCTGGAAATGAATATACAATACCTGCTGCAGCGGTGGAGCCAGCCAGCTGTCTCTCCAGCGCCGCGAGACTGACCCCGCTTTGGCTCGCGATTGTTTGTAGCAGCTCACGGGATATACCTGGAAATGAATATACAATACCTGCTGCAGCGGTGGAGCCAGCGCCGCGAGACTGACCCCGCTTTGGCTCGCGATTGTTTGTAGCAGCTCACGGGATATACCTGGAAATGAATATACAATACCTGCTGCAGCGGTGGAGCCAGCGGCGCGAGACTGACCCCGCTTTGGCTCGCGATAGTCTGTAGCAGCTCACGGGATATACCTGGAAATGAATATACAATACCTGCTGCAGCGGTGGAGCCAGCGCCGCGAGACTGACCCCGCTTTGGCTCGCGATAGTCTGTAGCAGCTCACGGGATATACCTGGAAATGAATATACAATACCTGCTGCAGCGGTGGAGCCAGCCAGCTGTCTCTCCAGCGCCGCGAGACTGACCCCGCTTTGGCTCGCGATAGTCTGTAGCAGCTCACGGGATATACCTGGAAATGAATATACAATACCTGCTGCAGCGGTGGAGCCAGCGCCGCGAGACTGACCCCGCTTTGGCTCGCGATTGTTTGTAGCAGCTTACGGGATCCCAACTAGCAAAATATAGTCATATAGAAGTTGAGACAACGTTTTGCATATAACTGGTAGTCCTATTTGGTTGGTCATATAAACGTAAGGTAAACGGTTATAAAAGGCGAAAGTGGCGCAAATTATAAGACTTATTGGTGAGATAAAGGTTAAATAAAGGTTTGCATGGCAACTTAAATCGTTTATTAAAGGTATTGTAACGATTAAGGAATGACCAAAACGTTGTATAAAGAGTACAACAAAAACCTTTACGCGACCTAAATATCAAATAAATGTTTCATAACTGACCATTTTGTTTTATAGAAGGTTTAGTGTAATCCTTACTCGTTGCTTATCGGACTTTTAAGTCACCTAAACATTTTTAAGTTTTATTTATAAAACTGCTCCTGACATTTATTTTAGATACGCGCAAAACTTGGTGTGTGTGACAAAAAGTGTACGGAAAAATAATACAAGGTAATTTTATAAGTTTTGTAATGGAAATTATTGTTCTATATATCGAGCGTTTGCACATTTGGCGTGAGCTGAATTCGTATGGGAAGGTCACTTTACTGTTAAAGTTTATGATGATATACAGTTTTTTGCTGTCGCGCTCTTAATATATTCGAAATAATTATAATTTATAACAATAATTCTTCATATTTTATTATAGTTAAGGTTAGCCATTTTGGAACAAGTCATGGATTTATACTTATACGACTACAATATAACTTTATCTTAAGTAAAGGTTTTTATAACGACTACAAATTGTCCGCCATTACTAAGCCGCCATTACTAGTCCGCCACTTCGTTTGTGCCGTTTCCACGATGTAATGTCCATGGTTTTTTTCTTTGAAATAGTACTGTGATGCTCACGAAATGGCGACTGATGTTTTATAATATTAAATTCAAATCGACTTAAAATTGCATGATGTTTTATAACCGTAACTTAAAATCAATTTAAAAACATATAGTTCAATAAAAGGAATATAACGGGTTCGGCAACAACTAAAGGTTTTTCAAAGTTTTTGTTTGACTTTAATATAACCAACTGTTGAATAAAAGGTAGATAACAGTCCCGCTGATACCTTTTTGTCATATTGAAGTTACCCTCAATACCGCTATATAACTGTCGAGATAAGGTTTTAAGATATCACTTATACAACAATAAAATTATGTAGACGTTGTAAAAATGACCTTATTACGACGGTTCTGTTTTTTCAAAACCCTTTATAAGACGAAAACGTTTATACGACTTTGAACATCATTAAGTAAACGTTTTCTTTAAAACCTCTACATGATTGTTGTATAATTAAGTCGCAAAAACGTTTATTTACCATAGTAATTAGACTATTTGGTAGGACGACTAAACTATCAGATTTATAACGTTTATTTGACTAACAGGTTAACTAAAAACGACTATAAAACTCTTATATGGCTAAAGGTCGTATAACTCTCGATTTATATGACTTCTTTGCTAGTTGGGATATACCTGGAAATGAATATACAATACCTGCTGCAGCGGTGGAGCCAGCCAGCTCTCTCCAGCGCCGCGAGACTGACCCCGCTTTGGCTCGCGATTGTCTGTAGCAGCTCACGGGATATACCTGGAAATGAATATACAATACCTGCTGCAGCGGTGGAGCCAGCGCCGCGAGACTGACCCCGCTTTGGCTCGCGATAGTCTGTAGCAGCTCACGGGATATACCTGGAAATGAATATACAATACCTGCTGCAGCGGTGGAGCCAGCGCCGCGAGACTGACCCCGCTTTGGCTCGCGATTGTTTGTAGCAGCTCACGGGATATACCTGGAAATGAATATACAATACCTGCTGCAGCGGTGGAGCCAGCCAGCTGTCTCTCCAGCGCCGCGAGACTGACCCCGCTTTGGCTCGCGATTGTTTGTAGCAGCTCACGGGATATACCTGGAAAGATAAATATTCCATCAGCGGCCTTAGGGCTTGTCCGTTAGTCACGTCATACGATTATGGCCTATTTTAGACTCAAATGGTGTTATTTTCAGGAGTGAGGATTCTATTATATGTCATATACCAAAGAAAAACGACCAAGATCACCTATGTCCGAGGTGGGGATCGAACCCACGTACTCAGCTTTCGCGGCTGATGTTTGTACCCCTCGGCCACTCGGTCTTAGCAACCACCGGTCAAATTTCTCGGGTATATGTAAAAGTACAAATCAAAATATTTAGTTAATAAATGTTTTGATTTGTGTTTTCGCAATATGTTCAGCTATAATGTTGTTCAGAAAGTAAAGAAAAATTACACGCGATCTGTCCGACCACTACGGTGATAATTAGTGTTTTTATTCTAAATTGTGTTAGTTTTCAACAATTAATATCTCTGTCACTGCTATTTCGACATTCGCCAAACAAGGACAAAAATTCAAAACTCTGACATTTGGTATAAATCCCTCATTTCCCGTGCTTCACGTGATAAGATGTTTTAAAACGCAACCCAAATAGATTGTTTTTATACGCCGCTCGTCCCTTTTCTTGTCGTCAGATCTGTCAATGCTGTGAAAAACCTTTAGACGACTCTCTTTGTTCTTCATATAAGAATTAACCTTTATTTCCCGTGAAGGCACAGTTTTCTTTCTAAAAACAAACCACGAAATCCTTCAATATTCACAATAATACAAACGCTGTATACTAACCAGTGTAATCTGCAAGGTTGGCCGGACTATCCGTCCGGTGTCCGGGTCGGTCCGGTTTGTTCGGCAACCGGATGACTTCGACGGACGACCGCGAGTTGCCGTACTCGTCCTGTTAAATATTGCTTGTTTAAACACATAGGAAAATACAACGTTGTACACATGTATTATCAAACCGGAATCAAAAAGGGATTTGAAAGTACTGTTGACACAACAAATTACACATCATTTACTAAGAAAAGATATGTTTACAGACGTAGTGAGTTATTAATTAATCTATTATCTGTAAGTCTCTGCACTTAAACTATAAATATATGAAAAAAGCAATAAATATATCCTTGATTGACTTATACACTATCGTGTCAACAGTACTTTCGAATCCCATTCTTATCGCGGTTTGATATACAGTCACGGACTTTAATTGTTAGGCCACTTGGCAATGGATGCAATTTGGTCGTGTAATATTATGGGCTCGGTATTTTTCGTTAGTAGGCACGATCGCGACATGACCGATGTTCCCCGATGATGTGTCAGTTAAATACGAATCTTCGATGCGTCAAAATTTCAGTATGTCAAAACTAGTTGACATAATAAAAATTCCTTCGTCTACGAAAATTAAGGATTAACCATCGGCCATTATTAGACGCTAGATGTCGTTGCTCCTCGAGGAAACTACGCTAACATGGCGTTTGTGCCGAGTTGCTGACGAGCACCTTCGATAATACGTCATAGTTAGATTTACGAGTAAAAGCGACTAAACCCGATTTACATTACACGGCTAAAATACGCACAGTAGTGGCAAGTGGCTAAACAATTAAAGTCCGTGACTGTACTATGTCACATCTAAAACAATGTACATATACATTTCAGAACGTATGCCCATGCCACGAGGATCCAAATCGTTAATATATTTTTGCATTCGACCGATGGGCTATAAACACGAACTAAAGATACGCACTTCCGTGCAAAAAAAGAGACGGTGCCACTCGCCCAGCGGTGATAGCTGATAGCTGGGCGAGTATCGCCGTGTCTCTTTTTTACATTACACGGCAGTGCGTATATTTTGTTCGTGTTTATAGTTCATAGCTTAGTACCTCGCGGTGAGACCAGGGGCAAATTTCTCGAAAGCTTGTAACTTGTAATACAAGTGGAAGTCTCATTTCGACACTATTAATTGGATAAGGACTTCCGCTTGTATTACAAATTACAAGCTTTCGAGAAATAAATGGGGCCCGGAGCCTTAAAATTCCAGTTTAACAGGATTGAACAATTTTTGACAGTTACATGGCCTCTCTATGATAGATTGATAGATCACCTACTAATCATGTCAGCAGAGTGTTGAGCATCATTTTTACTAACTATGCAAGTTTAGTCCCCTGGGTGAGGTGACAGAATAACAATAAAAAAGACGAGAAAACAATTGATATCTCACTACGAACAAATAAAACATGGAAGCCGCACGCCATATTAAATTGCCTTCCAAAAACGGTCCTGAATTTTAGTTGACAAGTGTCACCCCCTCTTCAATGCATCACGGTAATGAATTTCAATGTCGACCTATAAGAACTTAAGCCGCCATTTAAAAATAGTTGTGATTGGTCCATTAAAGTTTTGATTGGCTATATTCTATAAACATTTGTCAAACATATAAAAGCGCTATGTTCTACCCATCTTGGCATAATTGAACAATTTGCTTTTGGGGGCATTTTTGAGCTGGCGTTAGACGTCCATGTTATATATGATCGCAGATATCTCACCACTTTCTGCCGTTTGCTGGGGAGGGGGGACCGTTCAGAGGACGGATGGACGGACACATGGGGCGGGTCCAACGAAATCGTCTTCTTTCGCCCCCGATTCGTCGTCCCTGGTGGCGCCTGCGACAATCGTTAATATAAAACACACTCAAATAAAAATAAATAATAAAACAGATTAGATTTGGACTGCTATAGAATCACACCCAAATTAGCACTAGTCCCGCCAAAAGATCGGCGATAGAAACTATCAAAAGGGCATTTCTTTAAACGTTTCAACCGTCATGACTTCGGTGGCAACATTAATACTATACACCGTGTTTTTATTGATTTCCGTCAAATTAAAGGGAAGCTTATTTAGGTCAAAAATAATCAATTTGTCTAAGAAACTAGTACCTTAACTCTTACTGTTATTGAGTTATTAAAAAAATAAGTTTAATGACTGAACAAGTGTATTGCAACCTTTATTACATCCTAATGAAACTTCATAGACCCATTAGGAGGTAAAACTTATTTTGAAATGTGCCGTCAGTCACCTGAGATCTTATTCTTAAGGTTATTTCAATTATTATGTATGAAAACGAAAAACAATTTTTTTACGAATTTAACAAAAGCCGATATACTAGGCAACTTCTATTAATGTCCCAAATAACCTGTCCTATTTAACGAAAATCAATAAAAAAAAAGGTTTATATACTATTATTACTCATTAAAGTTTTGTAGTTTTGGCCCCTGATGTCTTTGCAGTTAGGGTTGCTCTTAGTCAAACGATTACAGTACAAAAAAGCAACGTTTTAAGGAATTGTCTGACAAAACTTATAGTCTGCAACAATGCGGTAAAGGTTATAAAAAACGGTCATGCTCTGGAAATAAAATATCTGCGGTCGCATCCAAATTCCAAGACTTTCTATACATTTTGTATGCAAGTAAATGGGTGGAGGCAATTAGGCCCTAGACATTTTTTTGAGAATGATTCAGAAAAAAAGCCTTATTTCTCAATAGTCCCTTTTCATTTATATGTACAGTCACCACATGGGAATGTTGAGCCACTTGGCAATGGATGCAATTTGGTCGTGTAATATTTATGGGTTCGGTATTTTTCGTTAGTAGGCACGATCGTGACATGACCGATGTTCCCCGATGATAAGTCAGTCAAATACGAATCTTTGTTGCGTCAAAATTTCAGTATGTCAAAACTAGTTGAAATAATAAAAATTTCTTCGTCTACGAGAATTAAGGATTAGTCATCGGCCATTATTAGACGCTAGATGTCGTTGTTCCTAGAGGAAACTGGATAACGACAGTTCTTCATAGATTTGTTTAAAACCGTTTAGTAATTTATTCTTATTTGCTTCAAATCGGAACTATCGGAAGCCATGATTTATCTGATATTAATAGGCGAGTTATGTGGTAGGCGAGGCATGTTATCGAGCAATTTTAAAATATTTTTTCATTGACAGAGACAAATGCTATTGCTGTCTTTATTATCATTCGTTACAGCTCAGTTGACGTTAGTTGAAAACTTATGTAATGTATGTAACCTTTGTAGAAATATGGTAGGTAACCTTTGACAATCTACCCATAATCCTATAATCTGTCAGTAGCCATAAAAATGTATAATAGAAACTTGATAGTTTCTGACTGAAATTCTAACTTTGAAAAAATACCTGTCAGTGACAGCCGTTAAAAGGAAAGTGAACGAAATTACCATCGGCTCTGAAGTTAGATTGACGTCTCCAGGTCTAAAGCGGATGTTATAACGTAACTATAGTAACGTCAGCTTCCGGAAAAATAGCGAACAATCATTGGTTAAACATTTTTGTTATTACGTAACCATGGTAATGTCACCTTCTGAAGAATACGCGAGCGGTCATTGGCTAACCGTAGCAACGACCGCCCCATTGGTCAACAGAGTTCGGCCGCAGTCGTGATACCAGCCTCATAAGAGTTCGGAACCCGATTTGTATTATTCGACCAAGTTGCGAACAGTTGCAAGTGGCTCAACAATCCCATGTGGTGACTGTACCTAGGTGAAAAAAGAAATTCTCAAACATTAAGGTTTTGTAAATGTAATCGTACTTTTGACGAAACGGCATTTTTACTTTTTAGGGTACCCAATTAGCGCGAAGTTAAAAAACCTTAATTTCAGTCAGCTTCGTAACGACAATTAAGCACTAAATTTCGATTATATCTCGGTTTTGGTGTTCATTTTACAAACTATAAGCCATATTATAATATAAAAACGCCGATTGAGTTTAACTTCCTAAAGATATTGTTGTAGTTGATTGTCATTACGAAGCTGACTGAAATTAAGCTATTTTAACTTTCGGTGACCCAAAAAGTAAAAATGTCCAAAAACGAGTACCTAGTAAGCACATTCTGTCATAAAACTCATAAATAGTGATCGTTATCAACGTGCACTTTTCGTAGCAAAGCGTTGACGGAAAAAAAAGCGTATACATTTTCAATTTTGTTCCGCAAATTACTATAAAATAAAATAAATATGTACTCACCTTCTTACGATTGCAACGCTCGAGTAAACCTTTTTGCACTACTATCTTACTTTTTAACCCTTTGACCATTTGACAGCTCTGTTAAAGCATTCAATTTCGAACCTTACGTATTTGTAAATTGATTTGATTTTGTTTTTTATATGACGGTAAATATGTTACCATTACCCATTAAAGCGTTAAACAATGTACGTCAAATTACATGAATTTGTGTCACAAAATATTAATCACTATAATTTAGATAACTGAATAAAAATTACATAATAAATAATTGGTTTCTCTGTCAACCATATTATGCTACCAAAACTGCAGACTGAAAACGATCACTACTCATTATTTTTCTTATTTTTGCGATTTTGTAGCATGTTCGAACCTATAAAGGAGCTCTTTGCTCTCCCGATTGCAATATTCTATGAGACCCCATTTTGTTATTTGAAAAGTAAACCATATTTGGTTTTTTTTCAACTATTATGAACAAAAATTAGGGGTCGCTACCGAAGAATTTCAAGAAAGGCAAAATCATTAGTCGTTTTTTTATTACTTCGGTAGCAACCCCTAATTTATGTTTATAATAATTGAACAAATATGGTTTATTTATTATATAACAAAATGAGAGGGTGTCCCGTAGAAAGTTGCAATCGGCAGGACAAAGAGCTCCATTATTGGTTCATCCTACAAAATTGCAAAAATAAGGACCACCCTACTTCGCATAAAGCATAAACGTGCAAGATCGTGCATGCAATAAATCCCTTGATAAAGGTCGGAGGAGTTGCAGGCGTCTATAGGCTACGGTCGCTGCTTACCAGGTATGGCATTTTCTTGTTTTCCAACGTCGGGGTATAAATAGTGTATTGTAAAAATTATGTACATACTACATTATTTAATACACAACCAAATACAAAATTGATTAATATTTTTTTCGGTTACCGCGGGGATTACACAAACTATGAATACGGATAAACTCGCGTATATTAATTAACTTTAACTTCATCTCGACGTTTCGAACACTTTACAGGGTTCGTGGCCAGGGGGCGAGTCGCCCGCAGTTTATCAGTATTCATAGTTTTATTACAAAATTAATTGTAAACTTAAAAACGTTCCCATGCAGTCTAAACAATACTTTAAAATTATAAAGCCAATAGTTGACCGATTTAAGATTTCACGATTTTTATTCATATTGTAACCTTAATTACAAGAACTGAGACCGATTCACATATTACACTTACATTTTGTATTTTGCTAACTTTTAATAAAATACATACATGCTGTAAATATAAAAAAGGTAAACGCTGGGCCACACCAGATGCGTGTGCAGAACGTGCGCGTGTTTGTGGCGTGCGCGTTGTAGTGTCAGAAATGTCATAGTAGATGTCACACCGCTTGCACGTAACGCGCACGTGCACGTCTGTAATATGGCATTTACATACGCTACAACGTGCCCGCCACAAACACGCCCACGTGCTGCACACGCAATTGAGGTGGCTTGGCCTTAAATACGTATGAAAACATATAATCAGAACCATCACCACTTTTGGAACATGCGCTATGCTTTGTATAAATACCCGCCTACAACAGTAAACTTAAAAAAAAAACTGGCCTACTATCGCAAAAATCGAAATTCGTAAATTTAGAGGATTTTTCTCTGTCACTCCAACGAAGGCGTCATTAGAGTGACAGAGACAAATTCACGAAATTTACGGGTTTCGTAGTTCGCAGACCAGCTAAAAGTCATCTTAATTGAATTGTCATGCCAATTACGTTAATTAAATCGTGCAAGGTTTGTGTGTCAAATTAACTAGCAATATACAACGCGAGCATACATGCAATGACTTTTAAATAATAAACTAGTAAAAATCTCATAAAACGTTAGTAAACGACACAAACTTATTTTACTAAAAAAACGTAAATGCATCGCGGAATCCAAGCACAAGCAAATTTAAAAACAATTTGAAAACTGTCAAAAAAGGAATTATCAAATAGTGACCTTCCTAGCTTAGGTTTTTTATTGTTTAACGAAGTCAAACTTGTTCACTCACTATCTATTAGACTATGTTAGTACCTCTACCTGTCAATAGATGGCGCTAAGCGTCGACTAAATGCCGCCATCATTTATCTCACGTATTTTGCTTAAGTTTTGCTCTAATTTTTATTTTTAGTACACACTTCAGTAAGCAATCGATATTAGTTGATTATATTTAGAAAGAAAGAAAGAAAAAATATTTATTAGTGACATAACAACAACAACATAGACATTTAAAAGGACAAGAAACAAAATTTGCCACAAAACGGTCCCCGATTCAGCATAAAGCTGTCGCCTGTAATTACAATTTAAAACTAGTATCTTATACCCGCTGATATTTAATACGTCATCTATAAGAATGTAATAAGTATCAGTTTGAAAAAAGGATAACATGGCTTTCTATATATTATTGAAATCGAAAAATAGTAAAAACACGCTTTTTCGTATTCCTGACAGCAAACTCTTTCATTTGATATGAATATCATGGGAATGGAATTGAAACAGCCTGTCTGCCATCTTGGGGAAGCCATATTGGATTTGTAATGAAGTTTCTTAGCTAGTCATGTATTATCATCAGAACTCAGAGCGTGTACAAAATGTCATCCTAATCGAAGAGCGTGAAATGGTTCAAATTAAGATTCCAAGATTGATCTTACAAACATGGTTAGTTACAAGCTAATAAAATTGTGTCAAAAATAAAAGGTCGGCAACGACGCCTGCAATTCCAGGGGAACCACATTTCCCCAGGAATTGCAGGCGTCCAAAGGCTACGGTAACTGCTTACCAACAGGCCAGATGTGTTTATTTTCCACCGTGGTAGAAGCAAATTATTGATTTTGAAATGGAGTTAGTTGTATTAGTTAAAATAACTAACATACACTAATATAAATGCAAGGATTATTATTTTCAAGCTAACGCAAACCAAGCGATATGACATCTGACATACAATTACATACATTACAGCGATCTCCAGTTACCCTGCGTTACGCATTTCGTATGGTTAGGTTTTTAATTTCTCTTGTCTAATCAAATTTTAATATAATTATGTTTTTGGGACTGGTATGTACTGGGTAGGTAATATTATTATCAAGTATATACTCGTAGACATTCCTTCTTTTACTAATTATTTGAAAGGTATGTTTATTATCTACCAGGGGTAAAGTACTATAGGTATATTAGGTATGTTTATTAACATACATCGGAATCCACGGAGCTAAATATTTACAAGTAGGGAGTTCCTATATCGATAAATGCAACTATCGATACTAGTTATTATGTACTAATGATTACTTAAGAGTTTGCTTGTAAAAATTGTTTTAGTTAAAAACTAAAAATATTGTAATTTTTTTTATGATAACTCAATACCGATGGGTTTTTAAAGACACAACGTGTTTACAAATGACACTTATTGTTTCATATTGAGTGGCTAGTAGATAATTTAGGTACGTCTATTTAATTATCAAAACAGATTGAGATAGTTATTACTATTGTAGTGCTATAGTTATTACGCAATATAACCGAGTGATTATATAAAATATGTTACGTTGAACAATAGAAAAGAAACACACAATGTTGGGGGCTATCACTAGTATATTATACTTCGTTCTATGTTATAGTACTAGCATCGATATTATTTATTTATTTATTGTAAATAAGGGCTAGAAAATTTGTCGCGTCGACCGGTTGCGATATATTGTAGCAGCCCTGTTTTATAGTTAATTACTAATACCCTTCTTCTTCTTTGGGCTGTAATATTCTGTACCTCGTGAGGTTGAAGTACTTGCCTACCTAGGTGAATACTTCTTTTGTACATTAGTGGTCCGCAGGAGTAGAGGATGTGCATAGCAGTTTCCTCTGATTCCTGGCAGAACCTGCATGTCGTTTCTTATTTCTTACCCATTAGAAACATATCACTTCATAGTATAAAGCCATAGTATAAAATAAAGTCACTTTTTCTGTCCCTATGTCTCTTTGTACGCTTAAATCTTAAACTACGCAACGGATTTTAATGAGTTGTTTTTTTAATAGGTAGTGTAATTCATGAGGAAGGTTTTTGTGTCCGTATAGTACCAGTGCGAAGCCGGGGCGGGTCGCTAGTATGTGCATAATTATGTGCATCGATAACTGAGTTTATCGATATAGGAACTCCCTAATTGTCAAATAATTTCGCTCTGCGGATTCCGATGTGTTTATGAAAATAATTCCTACATTGTGAGTGAAAAAGTCTGCACTATAGCTATCGGTACGTGTGCTTGTTTGTAACGTGAGGTTTACCTTCGGCCCGGTTAGCGAGGAGGTGTATTTGATAATTTCTGTATCAGGCGGAAGTCTTACCCCGCCTAGCACCGTTGACGGATCACTAGAAAGAAAAAGATCGTTTATTACTTACTCTTATTTACACAAAACACAATATTCATCATCATACTATGATAGTCCACTGCTGGACGTAGGACTCTCCTACAGCGTTGCCAATGTGTACCCGAGGGTACGAATGGTGTACTATTTTATGGTCCTGTCTGTGTACCTGCGTACTCATCAGCCGTTTTGCGTACTATTTTACAATTTTACTTCTCTTGAATAGAACAATTAATTTTTAACTTTTTCGACGAATATTATTTAGGAACGCACCCAAAAAATACGTCTACCATCAAAACTCAAACAAATCGGGCGTTACTGACGTTCAATTATTCAAGGCAAAATCAGACATGTTCTTTTTGGCGATTTGTGTTGACGTTTATGACGTTGCGATTTTTTTTCTTTGACGGCATTTGTCTGTTTACCCAAACTTAAACTATCTGGCCAACCAGTTTCAGAAAGTTCAAGTTAGCAGAAACAGGCGGCAAATAAAAAAATGAAGGTGCAGTGTGGGTACCTCCTACGAACAAATAAAACATGGAAGCCGCACGCCATATTAAATTGCCTTTCAAAAACGGTCCTGAATTTTAGTTGACAAGTGTCACCCCCTCTTCAATGCATCACGCATAAAGTTAGAATCCGCGCTAGCGCTTAATAGAGAAAGGAAGCGTGTGAACGGGAAGCCACCAGTCATATGACTATTACACGAGTGCAAAAGAGATAGAAAACAATCCCAAAAGCGTACCCACTTTCGAAGTGACATATCAGCCGTATCAGCCTACTCGACGGAGGCTGTTATTTTAAAGTGATTTTATATTTAATTCTAGTACGAAGTAAATTTACACAAATAATTAAACCAATATAGTATCGTGTAGTGTAAAGGATTGGCCTGTTACCCACCCAAAGAAATGACGGCAAACACTCGTTTCACAGGTAAATATGATTTGCCGGTTGATTGTTTTCAAATGATATTTTGTCGATTTAGTAGCATAAATCGTGTAAGTTATCACTTTCTAGCATTAATTGTTAGTTGTCATATCACTGTGCGCTAATAAATTATCACAATAGTTAATATTAAAGGATATTTTGTGTAAAAATATAAATTGTCACGCTACGCTAGAGCTTGACTAAGTATTGAACTGCCAATATCGATATTCGTTCGATAAACATACCTAATCAGTCTATTACATTACAATACTGTCATAGTACCAGATTTTAAATACGAATGTGTATTTAACAAACTTGAAGGACCTTACTATGTTTCGTGAGATTTTTTTGATAATATACGTTTTTTTTATTTCTTTTAAATTTAAGGGATACGCCAGACAATAAGTTCACACACGTTTGCAATTTGAAATTCAACACCCTCATTTCACATTGTACTATAAAACATAAGCCAAAAAACGAAGATAAAAATACCACGTTGTCGATAAAACAGTCAAGCATCGATAGATAATTGCTTTGTTGTAATAGGCAACCCTATTCCTGACCACACATAGACAAATTTACGCACACACTTGCGTTTCGTTTTTGGTTACGCTTTTAATCGTTGTCGATCATTCTTTGTCATCTTAGTTCTGTGGCATCACGGGAATGAATTTCAATATCAACCTATAAAAACTTAAACCGCCATTTAAAAATAGTTGTGATTGGTCCATCAAAGTTTTGATTGGCTATATTCTATAAACATTTGACAAAGATGTTGCGCCAAAATATGCGCGGTGTTAAGAAAAGCGCTATGTCCTGCCCATCTTGGCACAATTGAACAATTGTGTTTGGGGGCATTTTCGAGCTGGCGTTAGACGTCCATGTTATATATGGTCGCAGAGGTAACCCCCACAAGGTGGACTGATGACCTGAAGGTCACAGGAGTCCGCTGGATGCGGGACCGGTCATTGTGGCAATATTTGGGGGAAGCCTATGTTCAGCAGTGGACTGATGTATTTCGGCTGATATGATTATGATGATGATGCGAAGAATAGTACATAGAAAAGTTGAATTTCCTACTTTGAATTTCTTACTGACAGAGATTGCTGACCAGAGTGTGAGTACAAAGTAGATACCACAAAAACAATAATATTTTCAAAGAAAAAAGGCAGAAAATTGCTTTTAGGTTTGCTTTTTTATGTCTGTATTATTGCATACATAATAAAATGTCATCATCAATAATTGAAAACGACGATGACATACAATTTGTGTATGTAAAGATTAATTATTCGATTTTCAATTTATTCGATATTTCAGATAAAAACTCCTGCAAAAAAATCAAAACAACTTACCCCCCTTCCAAGGCAGCACTGACAGAAAATATTAGCATTTAAAAAATAGTTTATGTTTAACTATAAAATAGGAAGAAAATTATAAAGTAGTCATACTAATGAACGTAGATCGGAATACTCATCGCAAAAAAGTACCACACGTATAAAAACAAGATGTCTTATGTACCGTAAAGTCGGGTTACAGTAGCCCTAGGAAGGTACATTGCCCACCCAAAAAAATCCATATTGACAAATGAATAATTGAATGAATACAAGATTAGTTGCTTGACATCGTTTAGTTAAAGTGTTACCCCCTTATTCATAAACGTCTGTTAACAAGCCGCTAATAATTGTTTGTCCCTTTCGGTCTTAACAATGTGTCCATAAGAGCAAAAGGGACAAACAATTATTAGCGGCTTGTTAAGTTAGCAGACGTTTATGAATAAGGGGGTTAGATGCCATCTTTACATTTATTTAAGTCAATCAAAGCGGTATTTTCGTGTGGGCAATGTTACCCCCTATGCCTATGGCTAAGATAACCCGGCTTTACCGGTATTAATAAAGAATTTTATGAATCTATGTTTTACAATACAATTATCTGACAATTATATTTAGAACCACAAGCAAAGGTAAAGGCTGATACACACCAGATGCGTGAGCAGCACGTCACTTGAGAGTTCATTGGCGTGCATGTTGTAACGTAGGATATTTGATAGCACATGGCACACCTATTACACGTCACGCACACGTGCACACCACGCAAGCGGTGTGCCATCTACTATGATATTTCCTATGTTACAACGCGCACGGGTATGTGACACGCGTCCGGTGTGACTATGATGATGCTTACCTAAGAATGGTGTGGGGTAGACCGGTGAGAGAGTCGATCGCCCCATGCCTGTCTTTGTCAGAGCCAGGCATACCAAATGGGTACAGCGGGGACATGTTCTGTAACAAATAATCATTTTAGTGCAAAATTGCAGGTCTTTTCACTACATAGTATGAAATAAATATCTTGGGACATCTTACACAAATCGACCTAGTCCCATAGTAAGCTCAATTAAGGCTTGTGGTGTGGGTACCAGGCACGGAGTAAATGGAGATGGCAAGTAGGCGTTCCCGTGTCGCCGATACTATGATGCGGAGTTCATACTTCACGCGCACTTATGATTAGTACGTGATTGACCGTGTCAGAAATTGAACGTTCGAATCGCGAATAAAAAATCGGTTATTAAATAAACAATTCCGTATTGTGCTGTACTGAGCTGCAGGAATAACAGCAACAAAAAAAATATTTCACATCGAGGTATTTCCTACCACCGGTAAGTATTATTTTGTATTTTAATTCAATAAATACAAAAACATGTTGCTTCGTCTATTATTTACGTACGTTTGTTATTCAAATTCAATTTTATTTCTTAGAGAATAGAGTTCATAATCTTTTGTCAAGATTGTATACATTTCTCTAGAACTTTCGCTACTCTAAATGTCAAACAAGGTTCGCTACTCACAGGCTGTCCTAAGTCGATATTTATATCGATAATGTTAATGTTATGATATATCAGCGTTCGATATTTAATTTTTAGTAGGGAATGTAATCAAGTAAAAAATGTATAGTTATAACTATACATTTTTACTGAGTATTAAGCGATAAATCGGATTTTAATACACTATTACTAACCGATGTGCATTCCATACTTTACATACCTATATATTTTCTACATTTTCAGATTCCCAAAAATTGCTGAAATTAAAGATAAATGGATCGAAGCTACTGGACAAGTCAATTGGTTTCCGCAAAAATAGTACATATTCAGTACTAAATAATGCAATATGAATCGATCGAATTCAGAACCTGGTTCTAAATTGTTTTATCGTTATGTACTTGTTGAAATGTTAAACAAGAATAATTATTAAAAGTTTTATTAAATTTACCATCTGGTCACCTGTTTTTTATTTGATTACTACTGCTATTTACTATTTATATTAATTGCTACTACTATTTATATTGATTGTATATGCTGCTTGTAAGTACGGACGGGACAGTAATCGCTTACGATCAAGTGATACGTCTGCTCGTTTGCCTCCAATTACATAAAAAAGAGTTAACAGAACTGCAAGTTACAAAGTAGTTCCACTTAAGCCTTTCCTGGTCTTCATCCTTAGGTCCACTTGTCCAAAATAGCAGTTTCCGCGAGAAAACGCTCCAGTTAGGTACTGAAGAAAACCCTCAAATCTCCATCAATGTGCCATTCAAATTTGAAGAGTTCCCTCAGTTCGTCATGTATTCCATCATTAAATCGGATTAAAATGAAAGGATACTGCAGTGGAGGTTTATTCTTTTAATAAATGAAGAATATTTTCAAATTGGTTGACAGAACTGCGAATAATAGAGCACTTCCTCTTTTGCCATCTCTGGTTTTCCACTACCAGGTCCACTTGTCCTAAATGTGGCTTTCTCATGGAACTACTCAAGGTTCTTAAAAAAACACCGAAATCACCATACAAGTGCGTTTCGAAATTGAGGAGTTCCCTCAATTCCGCACGGATCCCATCATTAGATCAGAACCAAAATCCAATAGGACCACCTCGCGAGTATACAGTTTTGAACAAAGGACACATTATATTGATTTAAACTTTCGCGATTGTCAAGGAACATATCACGGCTGTTAAAAAGCGTCAAACGAATAAGTCTGCTGTGGCCGAGCATTTGTTGGAGTCCGGACCTAACCACTGGATTGAGCTCCATAACCCGAAAGTCCTCTCAACCGAGCGTATACATCATAGCCGAAAAGTACGTGAAGCTATTGAAATTAAGAAACATCGGAATTTTAATCAAAATGAGGGGCAAGGAATCTCGTCCGCGTGGAATCCCGTGATTTACAAATGTAAGCGTGGTGAAACATCCATTTTAAAGCCATTGGATGTTGTGAGTGTTGTGTGTAGGCCTAGTGACAACTCTAGCCTAGAAGTGAATAATCAAGATCAAGTGCGGGTAGTTCGAAAAACCCGCGCAGCTCGAAGGTGTTGATACATTCTCTCGCCAGTCTGCCTGCGACCACGGGTGTAACGTCATGCCCGAAACGTCAGTATATAATTAAACGTAAGTTTACGCGATTAAGACCCGTTTGTCTTTAAAGGACACATTGACCGGGTAATCGCGTAATACACGTACAAAAAAAACTAACAGACGAATTGAGAACCTCTTTATGAAGTCGGTTGACAAAGTTTTACTTTATCATTATTTGCTAGTCAGTAGAAACCGTTAAAAAATCGAACAGCCAATCAAAATTTTCAAATTTCCCGCCTTTAACGCTAATGAAATATCAATACTATTTAAATATCGATAATGTATACGTATTGCCCTATGGAAAATAACAACTCTGGAAAATACAGTCACTTACGACTTTTTGTGTTTTGGAGTTGTCCAGTCCATGTAGTCCTATTCTTATTTGTCGGCTACTCACAGGCGAGTAGAGATCTCGTATCACCAGTGTAACGTGACCTAGGATTCGTAATTATTTCTGCGTAATCGTAGATGTTAGATAAACTGGTTTTTTAGCCCATTACTCGCTCATTTTAATACAGTAGCGCCACCTTGTTTGGAGTAGCTGTATTACGTAGGTGTATTAGAAGACTTTGTGAAATAAAGAAAAAGACGCAAGATGCATAACTTGAACATTCTAATTTAGACCCTGACTGAAACAATATACAGATGAATTTCATTGTGGGAATTATAACTGGTTGTTACCTTATGGGTATGGAAAACTGCTACCAATTAAAAACATTTTGTAATTGTATGCATGTATCTATGTAAAATAGGATTGTGTGAGTTTGACGACACCGGTTTTCATACTAAAAAGCTAGCATATCACATCCACTAGTTTATTAATTCGTGGTACCAGGTGACGAAATATACAGGGTGATTCATGAGTCATGAGCAGGAGTGAACAGGCTACTGCGGACGATCATGCTGACCGACTTTCACTACGGCGACAACCAAGAAAACACCAAAAAAAACTCTTAATTATGAGTTAATTGATCCTTAATTGATAGTTAAGTATGAATTAACTCATAATTAAGAGATTTTTAATGCAATTTCTTGGTTGTCTCCGAAGTAAAAGTTGCTCAGCGTGACCGTCCCTAGTACCCTGTTGACTCCTGCTCATGACTTAAGAATCACCCTGTATAATAGGATAAACATATAGATTAGGGCGTTTCTTATTTTTGCAAGTTTGTAGGATGTTCGAACCAATAAAGGAGCTCTTTGCTGTCTCGATTGCAATTTTCTATGGGGCACCCTCTCATTTTGTTATTTGATAAGTAAACCATATTTTTTTTTTTTTTTCAATTATTATAAACAAAAATTAGGGGTCGCTACCGAAGTAATAAAAAAACGACTAATAATTTTGCCTTTCTTGAACTTCGTACTTCGATAGCGACCCCTAATTTTTGTTTATAATAAATAATAATTGAACATAAAAATATATAGTTTACTTATCAAATTACAAAATGAGAGGGTGCCCCATAGGAAGTTCCAATCGGGAGGGCAAAGAGCTCCTATTGTTTCGAACATCCTACAAACTTGCAAAAATAAGAAGCACCCTAATATAGACTTAAATACATAGACGGCCATGACCAAGGAACAAATATTTGTGATAAATAAACACACAAATAATGCCCTCGCCGGGTTTCGAACCCGGAACCTCCAGCTTCGCAGACAGGGTCACTACCAACTAGGCTACGAAGGCTGACAAAAGTAAACCGAATCATAGAACAAGGGAATCCTTGTTGAGGTAATATTTTTAAAAGTTCTTTTCTCCACTACACTAATGCCCAGCGGTGGAGTGATAGGATGATGATGGGTAGGTCCACAGAATTAGATTTGGATAGAAGAAACAAGTTCATTCATTTGTATGGCGGCCGAGCGTGTCAGATTTTGTACTGAAGTTGTTACTTGCCTATGATTTTAAATATGTCTCAGAGGCCCTTGAGTATTCATATTTTTTTGTGTTGTTTCAATTAATATTACTTAAGGAGGCACTATTAATGTTTTTGTTCACTTCAACTTAAAAAATTTAACGCCCGAAAGCTGCAAGCTGCGATTAAAGACGGATAACTCAGTAGATTTTACAGAGTTCATTTGACACGCTAAGTAGATACGTTTGCTAGATCTATGGTATATATGACATCTGTGGGTACAGATGTAGTGAGAAATGACTTGCCTTCGGAAACGTTCGTCAACGTCATGCTGTTTCAGTCTATCTCACTGAGACTGACAGTAATAGCTGTCATGCTACTTCAGTCAGACTCGGTGACACTGCCTGAAACAGCATGTGTTTACGAACGTTTCCGAAGGCAAGTAATTTCTCACTACACCTGTACGTTTGCTTGATCTATGGTATATATGACATCTGTGGGTAGGTCAGTACTGGGCAGCATGAGGTCTCTCTCCTCGGCGTCCAGCAGTGGACGACGGGTACTGACCTTGCCCTTGGCGGCGGCGACGGCGGCGTATATAGATACTTAAATACACAGGCAGCCATGACCAAGGAACAAATATTTGTGATAAATAAACACAAATAATGCCCTCGCTGGGAATCGAAAGCGGAATCTCCAGCTTCGTAGACAGGGTCACTACCAACTAGGCTACGAAGGCTGTCAAAAGTTAACCGAATCATAGAACAAGGGAATCCTTGTTGAGGTAATATTTTAGAAGTTGTTTTCTCCACTACCCTAACCCATTGTAACGTAATATCACTAATGACATATCACTCGAACGCGTAATGTTACATTACTCATCACTCCGACAAAACAGGCATTACTCCCAAACAACACTCGAAATATCAGTACCCGAGCGCACACTGCCACTACGACCAGCCAGCCAATGCTCGTCCGTAATACTTACTCCAATTTACATTAACGCGCCTATACGAAAGATCATTTCAAGTCTCTAGACATTGCGCGTAATGTGTAATGACATTGTGATAGTGTGATGTTTGCCATGCTATCATTGCTTCGTTATCCCGCTCGCACTCGAACTCGGTACTCACACGCTCTCGCTCGGCAGCTCGGTTCGGCTTCGGGTATCTTCGGATCGATGCCGTAATGTGGATGCCGTAATGTTAATAATAATAGTGTATAATGTATATAGCAATATTAGCAATAGAATTACTATCGTTAGAATAGGTCCATTTTGTTTCTAAGAATAAGTTTAAATTGTATTACTTTTGCCTTATATGAATTGTATAAGATAAGATAAAATATTTATTTAATTTTATTTAATTAAGTTTTTTAAGAATAATTATAAATTGGTTTGTAACCCTCCAAGATAAGTGAAGAGCGGAGCCTTCTGGCACAAGTAAATAATTTACTTAAAAGAAGACTTCTGTTCAGTTTCTACTAATGTATTTAAGAGTAACCAATAAATCATTTTTCATTTTTCATTTTCATTTTCATCATTGCTTCGTTATCCCGCTCGCACTCGAACTCGGTACTCACACGCTCTCGCTCGGCAGCTCGGTTCGGCTTCGGCTATCTTCGGATCGATGCCGTAATGTGGATGATACCTGTGATGTTACTATCTCGCGCGCGCCCGTGCTGCTGCGTATTGCCATCGACTATGTTCGGGTGATGTTTCGAGTGATGTGATATCTCAGTGAAATATTACACTTTAAGGTACAAGTTGGCAGCCGACCGCACGCAGCACCAGCAGACGACATGTCGTCGCTTCATGTCGTCGCGACACGTCGTTGCGTCCTGTCGCTGCAGTCATGATTTCGATCCCGACTGCAGACGACAACTGCAGATGGCATCCAGTTGATTCCGAGCGGTCCGTGAAACAAGATGTCTGACGTGTTCGAGAATAGTGATCGCAATTTTTTACGTCTTTAATTAGAAGAGGAAGATGATGATGACTTGCTTTTATTATACAGAAAAAGACGACAAGCCACATGTCCTATGATTAAATGCAGAGCGTCAGCGACACTACTGATCTGCGGTCGGGCGACACTGCCGTCTGCCGCTCGGCGACGCGTCGCTAGCTTCATGTCGCTAACTACGGAGGGAATTTCATAGAAATACATAGAAACCAGTAGTGTCGTTGCGACACGTCGTCTGCAGTTGTCGCCTGCGGTCGGCTGCGAACTCGTACCTTTAGGAAAAGTGATGTGATATGATGTGATGTTTTTTGATGCACTGTTTCGCGCATGTCTAGTACTGACCTTGCCCTTGGCGGCGGCGACTGCGGCGTGGTAGGCGCCGTGTGCAGCGGCCTGCGCAAGCATTAGGTCTCCTCGCAGTAGCGCCAGTTCTCTCTCCTTGCCTTTTGACGCCGTCGATGATGATGATGACGACGATTTGCCTGAAAAAAAGTCGCAATAAGATACGGTGCAAGCCAATTCCTGTATAATCTGTGACCATAATAATATACATATAACATGGACGTCTAACGCCAACTCAAAAATGCCCCCAGAATCAATTGTGCCAAGATGGGCAGGACATAGCGGTTTTCTTAACGCTGCGCATATTTCGGCGCAATATCTGTGACAAATGTTTATAGAAAAATCAAAACTTTGATGGACCAATCACAAGTATTTTTATACGGCGGTTTAAGTTTTTAGAGGTTGACATTGACATTCATTGCCGTGATGCATTGAAGAGGGGGTGACACTTGTCAACTTAAATTCAGGACCGTTTTAGAAAGGCAATTTAGTATGGCGTGCGGCTTCCATGTTTATTTGTTCGTAGTATATAATAGACCAACTGGATGCGTAGTCAAAACGCCAATGGCTAACTTTTCGTCTTTGTCGTACTCAAAAAAAGTGTCAGAGAGAAAACTACGATACGGTACTGAGCGTTAGCGTATATTCAATACCGGGATTAATTTGTGCGCAATCACGGTATTTAACTCATAAAATCCCATGATTGCATACATTTGAATCCCGGTATTCCATGCCCTAATACAAAGTAACTTTGGAGACAAACTCAGCTTACTCGTAACTTAAAGTCCATGCAAAACTAAACAAAATCAAACTTGACACAGCTTGATAATGTCATAACAATATGACACTTTGAGCAGTACATTCAAACTAATTTACGGCTTAGCAACTGCCCGCAACTGTTCAAACCTAAACTTGACAATGAAAATGTTAGAGGAATTTTACATCTTCAGGGAGTAACTTGACATAGCTTGAAAATGTTAGAGGAACCTTACATCTTCAGGGAGTATATTCATGCTGTTATGATGCTGAATCGGCTGAGCTTTGTGATGAGCCGCCGATTCAGCTCATTCGAGAGAAATTGGACATGGCTTGAGAATGCGAGTGCATCCTTACGTCTTCAGAGAATATATTCAAGCTAACTTACGCCGTTGGCTTGGCATAGC
Organism: Thaumatotibia leucotreta; assembly: GCA_025490895.1. Lineage (NCBI taxonomy): Eukaryota > Metazoa > Arthropoda > Insecta > Lepidoptera > Tortricidae > Thaumatotibia > Thaumatotibia leucotreta. Next base: position 69,666 of record JALPQI010001431.1, on the reverse strand, counting down.
TTGAAGCCGCCTTCAAACTGTTCAAAACCAAACTGGACACAGCTTAAAAATGGCAGAACTACCTTAGATCTTCAGGTAGTATTTAGAAGCTAATATTTTAAAGACTTACGCGGCTGACTTGGCTGGTGCTTATTCGGCTTGGCTTGGTGCGGGGCCGCCGCCAAGCTGTTTAACGAAGCTAAGCTGGACATGGCTTGAGAATACGAGTAGTCTTATTTCTTTCGGGAGTATATTCAAGCTAGCTAGGCGTTATAGCGGGTATTGTACGGTCGACGACAGGGATATGCTGAGTTGCTCACTAAATACTGACGGCGACCGTACTCTCACTCGCATATTTCTATTTATTCACGGGTTGTAACAAGCACCAAGTAAAATTATTTCGAACTCCCCATCGGCACACAAACCTTTAAGGTTTTAGCCAACAATGGGTCTTGTAATTTGATTATGTAATATGTTTGTATTAATTATTCAATACAAACACATTACATAATCAAATTACAATTATAGCCGCCGCCAAACTGTTCAAAGCCAAACTAGACACAGCCTAAAAATATCAGACCATAGATCTCCGGGGAGTATATTCATGCTAACTTATGAAGCTGGCTTGGCATAGCTTGAAGCCGCCGCCAAAATGACACAGTTTAAAAATGCCATTGCAACCTTAGCTCTTCAGCGAGTACTTGAATATGTTCAAGTGCAGGCAAGTTCATCAAAGCTGGCACGAACGGAATGAATGAAATGAATTACACCTAACATTGTGTGTATGCTACGTCTACGTCATCTACTGCTACGAACAAATAATACATAGAACCCGCACGCCATACTAAATTGCCTTTCAAAAACGGTCCTGAAGTTTAGTTGACAAGTGTAACCCCCTCTCCAATGCATCACGGTAATGAATTTCAATATCAACCTATAAAAACTTAAGCCGCCATTTAAAAATAGTTGTGATTGGTCTATCAAAGTTTTGATTGGCTATATTCAATAAGCATTTGTGAAGGATGTTGCGCCGAAATATGCGCGGTGTTAAGAAAAGCGCTATGTCCTGCCCATCTTGGCACAATTGAACAATTGGTTTTGGGGGCATTTCTAAGCTGGCGTTAGGCGTCCATGTTTTATATGGTCGCAGGCGGCTGTGCTATACCAACCTGTATCTACTGTCATTTTGACATCAACACATAGATACATTCTGTCACTTACTCGATCCATTCATGCCAGCTTTCGTGAATTTACCTGTATATTAAAGCTAATATTTTAAAGACTTACGAGGCTGGCTTGGCTGATGCTTATTCGGCTTGGCTTGGTGCGGGGCCGCCGCCAAGCTGTTTAACGAAGCTAAGCTGGACATAGCTTGAGAATGCGAGTGCATGGTTGAAGGGGAAGATGTCTTCGGGAAGCCGTAGGATGATCCTGAAATAAATAAATAAACAATTAGATACATTACGTAGAAACTGTAGGTTCATGGGGCATGCAAATTGTTTGATGAAATCGCGAAACGTCTGATTGAACTAAAGACCGAACAGCTGGCCAGTTCCTCGCACAGCGCATCAGTATTGCGATACAACGAGGAAATGGATCAGCGTCTTTTAAATTTATCAATATCTTCCATTCCCAATTAGAGTGTGACTAAAACATAGAAGTTACAGACCAACATACTACATATGAAGGGTAAAAAAAACAGGGCAAATTCACACCTTATTCTGTGAAAAGTAAAATGGTTTTTTCTTCTGTAATTTGAATTGACTAGACATGTTCTTTCCATGGACTCTTCATATGGTAATTCCATTCCTCCATTATTCAAATTCCTGCTCTGTCTTTACATTTGAATGCCTTGATGTGTCTTCTGGTTCCTCTCAGTATTGTGGACACTGCTCGAATCACTGATTTTTGGACTTTTACTTTTAACCAGAAGATTATTTGAGAGTATGCCTTAATTAATCCCATTTGGAAGATAATTTTGATATTGTTTTTTTTCTTTCAGAAAGCTCTTATCTCGGTCATTCTCCGAAAGTTTGCCTGCGGTTTAATTGCCGTGTCCCATACAAAATAGGGATGAAGACTAGTTAAAATAAATTATTTAACATTATGCCCGACATAATACACGAAGAAATTATTACTAAGATGTAGATTGCAGTAACTTTTGTACAGAACTTCTATTTAATAAATTGAAAAGAACTTAAAAAGTTACCAATGAAATATCATTTGGCAGTACTCAAACGTGACGTCACTTTTGAGTATTTCATATAAAATTCCATAGTGGTGATCGTTTTGACAGTTCGAAAAAAGATGCTGATTTGACTTTCCAGTCATCATGCCTTTTAAAGCCAACCGCAGGCCAACTTTCAAAGAATTCCCATATTCAGTTCCTAAGGCACCGCACACCGTAAGCCTCATTTTGAACTCTAAAGCGAAGCAATAAGAGCGATACGTGCCCCACTCACTCATACTGGGTTGAGAGTTGCTCGTAGAAGGACTCTTCTCTTTCGTCGATGCGCTCGACGATGTACTACTTCGACCCGACCTGGAAACAAAAATAGTTATTTGTTATACAAGGGTGCAAAGTTGCATTTTACCCGCGAGTATGAAATTGAAACACGAGCAATCGAAAGGACTGTATAGTTGAACAGAAGTTCTAAAACAGAATCCTGAGTGTAGCGAGTGTTTTAACGTACGAGAAAAAATTCTTTTACATTCGTGTGTAACACAAAACTTTTCTCCACACTATAACGAGGAAACTCAAAAAAGTAATTAGTTGGCATTTCTACGTTTTGCAATTGCGTCTAGTGTCTCGTCAACTTACAGAACATTATCATTATTCACTATAGGCAAATTAAATAGTCTTGTATTTTTCACTTAATTCTCAAACAATTTATTAAAATATAACAACTAATGTTTTATGTTTTTATGTTTTGTTATCTGTCAAACGAATGCTACTTCGCGCTACGCTCCAAGGTCATTACTTTAGTTAAAACATCGTCACTCGTTTTTCGCACTCGTGTCGTAATGTACTATTTTACCCGCTCGTATTAAAGGATAAACGAGCGCTTTACGAGCTAGTGACGGGAAAAGGTAATTTTTTTGCTGAAATAGATGTCACTAAAATATAATTAAACGGTTAATCTCACGTGTATTTTAGTTACTAAAGGCCGAGTCATATCATATCGGATGCGTGTGCAGCACGTGCACAAGAACGTGTGCGTTACGTGGCGTGCGCGTTGTAGTATAGGAACTGTCATATTTGATGGCACACCGCTTGCCATTGCTTGCTTGGTGTGCCATCTACTATGATATATTCTACGCTACAAGCACACGCACACGCGCACGCATGTGCGACATGTCTCCATTATAAATTACAGGATGCTTAGACAAGTTGCCAATCGCTAACGCTTAATCGTCAATCATAAACGAAAGGCAGCTAACTGTCTTTGTCGCACTAATACGAAAGAGCGACACAGAGGGAAAACTACGATACGCTACAAAGCGTTAGCGATCGGCAAGTTGGCTAAGCATCCTATCGCACCGCTACCGCAACAGTTGCGCGAAACGCACTGCCAGGTACTCTGTCGCTCTTTCGTATTAATGCGACAAAGACAGGCAGCTGCCTTTCGTTTACGATTGACGATTAAGCGTTAGCGATTGGCAACTTGTTTAAGCACCCAGGTGAACGTAAATAAAAGCTTGTAAGTACGTTTACCTTAGTCGGTCTGTGGTATAGATAAATAACTAGGGACATCTTACACAAATCGACCTAGTAAGCTCACCTCACTAGGTAGCCTCACTAGTCGGAAAGCTCAATTAAGGCTTGTGATGTGGGTGGGTACCAAGCGACGATATATATGATAGATAGATACATATAGATACTTAAATACATTGATCGTGATCAAGGAACTAATATTTGTGATAAATAAATACACAAATAATGCCCTCGACGGGATTCGAACCTGGAACCTCCAGCTTCGTACGCAGGGTCACTACCAACTAGTCTATGGATGGAGGCTGACAAATATGGCATGGTATAGATCAGAGGTCGGCAACCTTTTAGCAGCCAAGGGCCACATAGTTGTTAACGAAATTGACACGGGCCGCACTTTGTTACTGACTGGGAATATAGCAATGCACTATTATGCAAATGTATTAATTATAGTCTTAGCCTAAAGACACTATACAAAATAGACAAGTAGGCTAGCGGGCCACGACTGACCTGGCCACCGGTTGCCGACCGCTGGTATAGATAATATCGATACCAATACTGACCTCTCATTCCTCTGCTGCGGTTTCCCCTTGCCAGGCTTCGCGGACAACGCGGAGAGCGCCGAGTAAGGGTCTCCGAGCGGGCCGCCGAAGCCCAGACCTGACGCCTGGATCCTGGCAAGGTAGTCTTGGGCTGCTAGGTGGGATGCCATGGACCACCATGCTGCGCCTGGAAATAGAGAAGGTTTGTTAGATATTGGGGTACTTTTCTTTGAGAAAAATCGCCATCAGGCCCCAATTTCACCACATTGACAAGTCCTACAATTGTAAATTTACTGTTTCTCCAATCTGGGGCGTCTATAGGCTACAGTTACCGTTTACCATCGGAAGGGCCGTGCGTTCGTTTGCCACCAACATAAAATGTAGTGCAGGAACTTTAATAAATCAGCAGTAATTAACTAGTTTTTGTGAAGCAAAATTACAATTGTCACAAAAAACATGACAATTGTAGCGAAATCCCGACATATGCCGAACCTCATGTCAAGATTGAATGAGAATTGTACTAAACCTTGCGACAATTGTCACGGGTCTCGGAAAATAAAAATTAGTTTATTAACGATTTAATAACGTCATCAGTAATAATTTTATGTTGGTGGCAAATAAGCACATGGACCGTCCGATAGTAAGCGGTAGCCGTAGCCTACGGCGTCAGTAAAAGTGATATTTTACAATTGTCATACTTGTAATTATGGTGAAATAGGCCACAGGTATAGCAGCCAAGGTACTCTCAAATATCTCAGCTTGCATCTATTGTCATGGTGTTGAGAGTGCATGTTCACAATTTGAGCGCCATGGTCGCTCCAGGGTGATTTTTTATTCACCGGTCAAACTTTAGGAGGTTAATTCTGAGGTCATAGTGATGTACTTTTACTATAGGACCGACATTTGATACGATATAAAAATCGGGAACATCAGATTTAAACCCATACATACATACACAAGTTCATAGAAACCCTGCGATGTTATGTTAGCCGACATAAGATTTTTGTATTCAAAACGGATGTCGGTCCGATAGTAAAAGTTCATCAATATGGTACGTGGATGGCGTGGCGGGAAGGCATTTGTGTCACAATTTGTGAGACGCTGAAGAAATACACCTCTCTATCTTGTGCTATGTGCAAGATGAGAAAATGTGTTTTAGACATGTCGAAGTAGAGGAACAGAGATTTGGAGAGATCTGAAGGAGAGGTTGGTGGATGCTAGAATGTTTGACAGCGAGGATGTTGTCTCGTGGTTGGAGAGTGATAGAGAGTAGACTACTTCCTAGCCGCAGGATGGAAGGATGCTTGGCTAGGGTCCCGAGGGGCGCCTGCGGCTATTTTAGAATTTATTCAGTTTGGCCGTGTCGGCAGTAAATACTCACTAAACATAAAATGGAGTAAGACATAGAGCAAGATATGGCTGTCTTTTTGATTCTGCTAAAGAAACGTTAGGAAGGCATAAGATTTTTTCAGGATGGCATAGCCATGCCATCCTGCCACCATGAGAGTGATGAGCTAGAGGCATGGACACGCATTTCAGTGAGATTTATAGGAGAAACTGATGAGACCGAAAGTGACGAACTTCACGGTAGCTTGCTATAAGGGGGTTATACTTACTAGCCGCAGGATGGAAGGAGGCCTGGCTATGGGCCCCGAGGGACGCCTGCGGGGCGGGGTACCTCCCCCCGAAGCCGAACAGCGCGGCCTGCGCTTGCGACTGGCGTCACACTCTCAGACCGAAAGCGACGAACTACACGATATAAGGGGGTTATACTTACTAGCCGCAGGATGGAAGGACGCCTGGCTATGGGCCCCGAGGGACGCCTGCGGGGCGGGGTACCTCCCCCCGAAGCCGAACAGCGTGGCCAGCGCTTGCGACTGGCGTCATACTCTCACAGATTCAAGGATCACAACAGCTGTAGTATCCGACCCTTTCGGCTCTCGTCCCATCGTCATGTCAGGATGACAAGACGGGAAGGTCTTTGCGCCATAATGTGTGAGACGGTGACGAGAGACTGGTGTGACGGGATCCTGGTTATAGGCCCTGAATTGCTCAAAGAGGTCATGGACATGTCGACGGAGAGATCAGAAGGAGAGGTTGGTGGATGCTGGAATGTTCGACAGGCGAGGATGTTGTCTCGTGGTTGGAGACTGATAGAGAGTAGACTACTTACTAGCCGCAGGATGGAAGGATGCCTGGCTATGGGCCCCGAGGGGCGCCTGCGGCTATTTTAGAATTTATTCAGTTTGGCCGTGTCGGCAGTATATACTCACTAAACATAGAATGGAGTAAGACATAGAGCAAAACATGGCTGTCCTTTTGATTCTGCTACTGAAACGTTAGGAAGGCATTCGATTTTTACAGGATGGCATGGCTAGAGTGATGAGCTAGAGGCATGGACACGCATTTCAGTGAGATTTATAGGAGAAACTGATGAGACCGAAAGCGACGAACTACACGATGGTTTGCTATAAGGGGGTTATACTTACTAGCCGCAGGATGGAAGGAGGCCTGGCTATGGGCCCCGAGGGACGCCTGCGGGGCGGGGTACCTCCCCCCGAAGCCGAACAGTGCGGCGCTTGCGACTGGCGTCATACTCTCACAGATCCAAGCATCACAACAGCTGTAGTATCCGACCCTTTCGGCTCCCGTCCCATCGTCATGTCAGGATGACAAGACGGGAAGGTCTTTACACCATAATTTGTAAGATGGTGACTAGAGACTGGTGTGACGGGGTCCTGGTTATAGGCCCCAATTGCTCAAAGAGGTCATGGACATCTCGACGGAGAGATCAGAAGGAGAGGTTGGTGGATGCTAGAATGTTCGACAGGCGAGGATGTTGTCTCGTGGTTGGAGGCTGATAGAGACTAGACTACTTACTAGCCGCAGGATGGAAGGATGCCTGGCTATGGGCGCCGAGGGACGCTTGCGGCTATTTTAGAATTTATTCAGTTTGATCGTGTCGGTAGTATACTCAATAAACATAGAATAGAGTAAGACATAGAGCAAGATATGGCTGTCTTTTTGATTCTGCTACTGTAACGTTACGAAGGCATTCGAATTTTTCAGGATGGCCAGAGTGATGAGCTAGAGGCATGGACACGCATTTCAGTGAGATTTATAGGAGAAACTGATGAATGAGACCGAAAGCGACGAACTTCACGGTAGCTTGCTATAAGGGGGTTATACTTACTAGCCGCAGGATGGAAGGAGACTTGGCTATGGGCGCCGAGCGACGCCTGCAGGACGGGATACCTCCCCCAGAAGCCAAACAGCACGGCGCTTGCGACTGGCGTCATACTCTCACAGATCCAAGCATCACAACAGCTGTAGTATCCTACCCTTTCGGCTCCCGTCCCATAGTTTTCATATCTAGACGATTCAAAAGAGTTTGTTGCTATTCCAATTTGAATAAAGAATTATTTGACTTTAACTTTGACTTTGACATCGTCATGTCAGGATGACAAGACGCGAAGGTCTTTACGCCATAATTTGTGAGACGGTGACGAGAGACTGGTGTGACGGGGTCCTGGTTATAGGCCCTGAATTGCTCAAAGAGGTCATGGACATGTCGACGGAGAGAACAGAAGGAAAGGTTGGTGGATGCTAGAATGTTCGACAGGCGAGGATGTTGTCTCGTGGTTGGAGACTGATAGAGACTAGACTACTTACTAGCCGCAGGATGGACGGACGCCTGGCTATGGGCCCCGAGGGACGCTTGCGGCTATTTTAGAATTTATTCAGTTTGGCCGTGTCGGCAGTACATACTCACTAAACATAGAATGGAGTAAGACATAGAGCAAGATATGGCTGTCTTTTTGATTCTGCTACTGAAACGTTAGGAGGGCATTCCATTTTTTCAGGATGGCATGGCTAGAGTGATGAACTAGATGCATGGACACGCATTTCAGTGAGATTTATAGGAGAAACTGATGAGACCGAAAGCGACGAACTACACGATATAAGGGGGTTATACTTACTAGCCGCAGGATGGAAGGACGCCTGGCTATGGGCCCCGAGGGACGCCTGCGGGGCGGGGTACCTCCCCCCGAAGCCGAACAGCGCGGCCCGCGCTTGCGCCAGGGGTCATACTCTCACAGAAGCAAGCATCACATTCTTTCAGCTCACGTGGTCACGTGGTGCTGTGGTAAGGTTTTTGTGCCAGAATTTGTGAAAAGGTGATGAAAGACGCACCTGTCTGTCTTGTGTCATGTGCATGATGAGAAAGTGTGTGACATGTCGAAGGAGAGGAACAGAGATTTAGAAAGATCTGAAGGAGGTGCTGGTGGATGCTGGAATGTGCGACAGGCATGTTGTCTCGTGGTTGGAGACAGATTTGTACTAGTTGTACTTACTAGCCGCAGGATGGAAGGACGCCTGGCTATGGGCCCCGAGGGACGCCTGCGGGGCGGGGTACCTCCCCCCGAAGCCGAACAGCGCAGCTTGCGCTTGCGCCTGCGCCTGGGCCTGAGCCGCGCCGCCCGCGCCGTCGCGGCCCCAGTACGCTGGAATTGAAAAGAGAGGAAATTAGAATGCAGTCTTTCAAGAGCCAAGAGATGTATGAACGATGATCTGTGGGCAGTCAAACCTTCGCACACACATTTTTAAGGTTCCGTAGTAAACTAGCAGGCTTAGCACATGATTGGTGCGACAGTATGTCGCCGCGAGATAGATCTCCCGTCCTTCACTAGCTATATTAACAAAAGAGGGAAGGATAGACTATCTCGCGGCGAGATACTGTCGCGCCAATCATGTGCTAAGCATACAGGAACCCTTATAGTTTCGTCATATCCGTCTGTCCGTTTGTCTATCCGCATCATAGCTCAGGGGCCGTTAGTACTAGAAATCTGCAATTTGGTACTGGTATACATATTATTCACGCCGACAGAGTGGTAGAATAAAATATGTATTTTTTTTTTCGGGTGCCTCCAATCTTAGATATAAGTTAGGTTAGATAGTTTTGTTTTTATTATTAAAATACTTTACCATATTAATAATCAAATCAGAGACATAGATTAAATCTAACTAATCTACTTTTAACCTAACCTTTATCTTCGATTGGCCCTTGTGGCTTGGTTTATGGTGTGTCCCGAGGATACTGGCGGCATTTCCTCGCTGTATCGCAATACTGATGTAAATTATTGTTTATGCTTCATAGCATTAAGTCCGCCTTTTGTATGGTTTTTATTTTGTGCAATAAAGATTAAATAAATAAAATGTACAGTTTTGAACATAAAGACTAAATACCGATAAAGAAAAAGGAAAAAAATTGTTATAATAATAACTCAGTGCTCATTATATTCTTTTGAGCAGTACATGATACTATATGAATAAGTAGTAGGTACAAGTTGCGTCAGCGATGCTTCAGCGATACAAAAGTGTCGACGGAGCGATGTTTACAAACAAACGCTCGATCTACAAACCCGTTTACAAGAACTAGGTCGATCATCACGTTCTGATTTATTGCTTTCCAATCAAATCTTTTGTTGTATAGTCGCCATCAGATATATCGTAGCGACCGAGGCGCTCAAAAATATCTGAACACGCCTTTATTGCCATAACGATAGGCGTGTTCAGATATATTTGAGCTGGACGCTACGATATACAGTGTGTGGCCTTGAACACGGGAGAAAAATGAAATGGGCGACTCCTTAGGCTATCCGCAATAATCCTGTAAAGGTCCCGATGTTTAAAAATTGATAAGTTTGGAGATATTGTTATTCAAAGTTATGGACCCGAAGTACTGGATCTCTGCATCACGATATCGTAGCGTGTGAGTCGCAAGACATCAAGATAGTATACCAGGTACTGAGTCATAATAGTTATTTTGGTTTTATTTTTACACTAATTTGGTACTTTTTTTTTTAAGTTTTTGTACATTTTTCAATGTTACAAAAATGATAAGTTATTAATAACTTTTAAATCAAGTAAAAGAACGCAATAATCCTGTAAAGGTCCCGATGTTTAAAAATTGATAAGTTTGGAGATATTGTTATTCAAAGTTATGGACCCGAAGTACTGGATCTCTGCATCACGATATCGTAGCTTGTCAGTCGCAAGACATCAAGATAGTATACCAGGTACTGAGTCATAATAGTTATTTTGGTTTTATTTTTACACTAATTTGGTACGTTTTTTTTTAAGTTTTTGTACATTTTTCAATGTTACAAAAATGATAAGTTATTAATAACTTTTAAATCAAGTAAAAGAACCCATAACAACAAAATTTCCAAGGAAAAAAAATGCAATTTTTTTTTTTTTAATGGCTATACTTATGTATAGTCAACTGACGACGCGGCAGGCCCAGACAGAGATGGCGGGACGATCTGGATGCATACTTAAACGACTGGCAACAGATCGCGCTAAATCGGGAGAGTTGGAAGACAAAGGGGGAGGCCTTTGCCCAGCAGTGGGACACTCTAATGGCTTCGTAATAAATAATAATACTTATGTGGAAATGATTGTTGCTTAGCTTATTAATGCACCATTTAAATTTTCGCCCCGGTTGTAGGACTTGTAGGCCACACACTGTATTAACTGATGGCGAAAGTATTAACACGTTCGCCTCCGGTACTGTTTCACTAAGCGCTAATACTATGCCAATCGAAATTATCTGATAGAACTCCTATGCCATTCACACGCATGTGTGACTGAACAGATTGTACGCTTATGCCAGTGACGCAGCACTTGTGTCAAAAACGTTCGTATTTCTATGGCACTGGCATAGGAGGAAGAACTTGATTTATGCTAGTGGCATAAGAATAAGGTTACCTACTCTGATCACGTATGTGTGTCACTGGCATAGGAATCTGATTTTGTTGGTCACACACGCTGTGACACCGGCGTCGAACGTGTTAAGTGCATTTAGTCAGGTTAAATGCGGGTTAGGCCAATTCTTTTATCAACTTCAAAAAAGGAGGAGGTTCACAATTCGATACATTTTTTTATAATACCAAGATTACCAAGGTGTGTTGAAAAAATCTTGGTTCTAAGATTCATCAAGTTAACTATATACTCGTAAGTAAATACCTAGTTAACTTGATGCAGGAAATCAATTATTGAAGAAATCCTCTTTACTCATACTCATGTTACTGTATAACGAATACCTTCTTGTTGACATAACACGAAATATTACTTAAAAATCCTATAAGATTAGCCAAGAATTAAGAGAAACACGAAACGATTGCAACATTGATAACTTATCACCAAACAACCAAGCGTACTAACATATAATCTGAACATATTCAACCTTAACGCGTACTACGTAAGAGTGGTTATGACCGCATTTGTAAGTTGGTAGCTTGTCATCGAGAGGTCAGTGAACTATACTGTGGGAATTGTTATAAAAGCTTACATAGAAGAGGAGTGCGGACAAAGGAGTCAGTGATTTCGGACTGTGATAAGAATACGGTTGAGATAGCCGCCAATTCATCATCATCATCAGCCTGTATAAGTCTACTGTTGGACTCAGGCCTCTACCACTAACATAGATAAGGTCATGCGGGGCAAATACAACTATGAGGTAAATTCAACTAATGGACATTTCTTTTAATCTGTTTTTAAGAACTTTTGGAAGATACCTAGAACATTCATTGATTTATTTCAAAAGCAACACAATAGTAGGTAAGTATGATCTTTTTACAAATTAAGAGTAGGTATTTCAATTAGTCGGATTTACCTCATAGTTGCATTTGCCCCGCATGACCATAGCTAGTGGATTGATCGTCATGAGCCTGCTATACGGCCACATTTCAAAATCGAATTTTATGGTAGATGTGGCTGTATTGCAGGAAAATATGGCCACTTTTACGATACAATTCTATTTTGAGATGTGGCCGTATAGCAGTCACATGACTTGGTGATGGCAGTAAGTAGTGTCTACAGGTGCGTTTAAACCAAAAGAACTTCGCTGTTCTAGCGCCCGTTCTACGAAATCAACCAATCATGTTTTGTTTACCGATCGAATTTCGTAGAGTGGGAGGTTAGAACAGCGAATGCACTTTTAGTTTAACCACACCTTACTATGATGACGCTTCTGTCCGTCATACATTTTCATAAAAATGGCCAGACACTAATCCCTTAGTCGACTCTTTCGACACCCATGGGAAGAGTTCATGGGGTGGTGACAAATTAATGCTACTGCAGTCTCCACGCGGCAATTCATAGTACTTTTGATATAAATTTATGGGAAGCAGTAGTTAGTTCGAAACTGCACTATCAAATCTTTGATCAAAGGTTTATATTATATACCTCTCTTTCTCTTCACTTGGGAACAATAAAGACATACTTTGATAGAGATAGTGTAATTTCTGTCTTAATACGGAGAAGTTAAATTAAATATGCCATAATAACGTTATCTCCTTCACTCTTACAAACACTACATGATAATGATAGAGACAACATGTGTTATTCTTGTTTTTGTATTAGCTCAGTTCCGACTCGGTAAGCTACAATAATACGAACCCCACTAACAAACATCACAAAACCAAAACATCGTAACAACCGCGTCTGTAGTATAGCATGACGTCATTTTGTTTACAAGCAATGCCCCACTAAGAACAAAATGACGTAAGCGCCACAATACTGCAAACATATTGCGTCATTTCAAACAATGAAACCGCCTCAGTTCGCTAAGTATGCGATTATAAACTGTGTCGTAATGGACACAAGGTCGTTTGGAGTTGTCGGTTCGAGATGTCTTGTGGGCAACGGAAATCTAAAAGTAAATTTGAATATTTGGTGTATTGCATAAATCGTGAATGAGGGTTTTTGATATTTTTTCTGCCACCAGGCGGCGCTACGTAGGCGTATGGTCCAAATAGATGTCTGTCGAAAATTTTCTATACATATCTACATATTTAGATCATCATAGAGCGGTGGTGGCTCAGTGGCCTCAGTGGTTTAGACGTTTGACTTTCAATCCGGAGGTCGTGGGTTCAAATCCGGGCTCGTACCAATGAGTTTTTCCGAAACTTATGTACGGACGGAATATCAGATGATATTTACCATTAACTTTCGGTGAAGGAAAACATCGTGAGGAAACCTGCATACATCCGCGAAGAAATTCAAAGGTGTATGTGAAGTTCCCAACCCGCTTAGGGCCAGCGTGGGGACTATAGCCCAATCCCTCTCATATATGAGAGGAGGCCTGTGCCCAGCAGTGGGACATTATATAGGTAGGCTAAAATATACATATATATATATTTTTTATATACATATTTAGAAGTTTATTGATTTTGTAATGGGTTACGACAAGAAAACGGTCGCCGAACTGAAGATTGAGCTCTAAAACGGGCGCAACGTCACTGGTAGATACTAAAGAAAATTTCTAGAACTTTGTTAATTTCACGGGAATTGACTTGGAACTGAATTCATTCACAGTATTCCTAAAAGTAATGGTTTTATGAAAAAAACACCGAGTTTAACAACGATCCAGGTAAGATCCGGCGGTGGTAAACTCGGTATTTTTTCTTTTGTCACTAATATTTAAATATGTAATATTACTTTTCTCAAACTTGCTACGGAATGTTGATGTTACTTAGTTTAAATTAAGCCCGGAAATACTATGTATCCGGTGTCATATGCTAAGATGATATGTAAAGAGATTTCATGTATTTATTTAACACCTAGGACTGCAAACAAACTGTCTTTTGTTTTGAAACGTCAAATTGTGACACTAGGTCTTTACATTCAGCCACAGAAAAAAAAATAACCTACGAACTAATGTCTATACCAACAGGTAAAAGGACCTCAAACAGATAAAAAAAAAAAAGTTAGGCGCGAATGTTTTTTTTTTAATGTTATACGATACTGTACTATTGGTTTATTTACAAATCAAATAGTATGGTTCGGCGAAATCAGTTCGTTTTATTTCATGGCAAGTTTGAGAAAAGCACTATACAAATCTCGGCGAGAAACAGGGTTACAGGCCGCGTATTCCTATCTGGCCTCAGTTCCTTCGGCCAGATATATCTACTTGGCTGTAACCCTTCGTTTCCCGTCCTCTATTACAGAGTCATCAACATCATCATCATCATCATCATCAGCCTATGTTAGTCCAGTGCTGGACGTAGGCCTCTCCTATTAACTATGCGTATAGACGCATTAGGAGGTAAATGCCCATAATCGCCACGCTGGGCAAGCGGATTGGCGATCGCAGTAATGTGTCCACTATGATGACGCTGCTGCCCATCATCAATCTTGTAGAATGGTCAGTGACACTTTAATCCCTTAGTCGACTCTTACGACACCCGCAGGAGTTGGGGTGGTGACAAATGTATTCTTACTGCCGTCACCACACGGCATATTAGTAATGTACTATTAGACAATGTAAGAATACTTTAATAAATTATAGTATAAACAATCACCTCCGAAGAGCCCCGCGGCGTCGAGCAGCCCGTCGGGCGGCGGCTTGCCGGCGTCGCCGCCTTCCCCATTCTCCTTCTCCATACCGCGCCTGGAATTCAACATATGCATGGTAAGACTACTGAAAAATGGCTTCGGGCAATCGAATACTTGTACTCGAATTCTTCGAGTACTTTGTTAAATATGGTATTATATCCCTTCGTCTGCAGTAAAGACATAAAGCTTATAGTGTTGTTAAAATGTAAAGTGTAAATTAGACTTTCAAGGTCATAATTTCAATAGCAAGTTCTTGACAGTAATGGCCCGGCCACGACATTGACGAGTGAATCCATGAGTTGGAGCGGGATGCCGGTATGGGTACTCCCTCTCGCACGTATGGTTTTCCGCTAAGCCGGTCGCCTTAGACCAATGTCGTGGCCGCAGCATAACAGACGAAGGGATATTTAGTCCGCCAGGTTGACCATATCTATACGTTGAAATGACCATAGTTTTGCAGAAAGCGACCAACTTAAATTTATTGGCAATCTGACTTGAGCTTTGACATATTGTGTTTGGTATTGTCACGGTTACGGAGTTAGAGCGCATGTCCAAATACTTATACACAGAATCTGTGTATATATATATATATACATATACATATATATCGTTGTCAGTCCACTGCTGAACACAGGCCTCCCCCATAGATTGCCACAATCGGAAACCGGTCCTGTGCCACACGCATCCTCCTGCACTCTTCACCAGGTCATCAGTCCACGAATGCAAGACGACTTATATGGTTTTCTCATGGATGTCATTGTCAGATCAGAACTTGACTAATTAAAATGGGACCAATCGGTAAGCATCATTATTTATTCAAAGATGACCTACTCCGTAGCCTAGTTGGTATTGACCCTACGAAGTCTACGAAGCTGGAGGTTCTGGGTTCGAATCCCGGCGAGGACATTATTTGTGTATTCATTTATCACAAATATTTGTTTCTTGGTCATGGCTGTGTATGTATTTAAGTATCTACACTACATGTATCTGTCTATTATACAGGGTGTTTTTTTTTCGACCGTTCAAATTCTACGTAGTGAATGTGTAGGTCATACTCACCAACTTTTACTATGGGGACAACGTCGAAATCGCGAAAAAAAAATCAGCTGTTTCATACAAATTGGCGGCATTACGCCGGCCGAAATGTATGAAACAGCTGATTTTTTTTTCGCGATTTCCACTTTGTCCCCATAGTAAAAGTTGGTCAGTATGACCTACACATTCACTACGTAGAATTTGAACGGTCGAAAAAAAAACACCCTGTATATATCGTCGCCTGGTACCCACATCACAAGCCTTAATTGAGCTTACCGTGGGACTAGGTTGATTTGTGTAAGATATCCCAAGATATTTATTATTATTATTTATTATATATCTCTCTTCGTAAGGCCCACCATAGTTACATTTCCTATTTTTAATATGAACCTTGTTCTATAAATTGGTAAGAATTTTAGTTTCAATAAAATATTTTAAAATAAAAATAAAACCGCCTTCAAAAATTCGCCTGAACTAAAAAGTAAAAAATAATTTTAGTTCCTACTTCTTAGGATTTCCTACCCAAACCTTTCAACCTTTTACCCTATTCATTGAAATAAAATATTATGGCTAGGTATCCTACAGATTTCTTAGAAGTCGGTGCCAAGCCAAATACGTTTATAGGTATATATTAGATAGAGCTTTGTACCTTACTGTCACTTCGATTATGTTTTTATCAACAGAATGATCTAAGTACCTCAGTCATTTTGATGAAAGCATAACCAGGGTCGCGTTTTATAAAGTTACAATTTACAATTTCGCTGTTTGTCTCTCTAACGCACGCACGTATTGGCCAGAAAGAGAGGCAAACAGCGAAATTGTAAATTGTAACTTTATAAAACGCGACCCAGAGTGACAGTAAGTTACAAAGCTCTATCAAATACAGTCATATACTCCCGAAGTGAACATATTTGGCTTGGCACCGACTTCTAAGAAATCTGTAGGATACCTAGCCATAATATTTTATTTCAATGAATAGGGTAAAAGGTTTAAAGGTTTGGGTAGGAAATCCTAAGAAGTAGGAACTAAAATTATTTTTTACCTACTTTTTAGTTCAGGCGAATTTTTGAAGGCGGTTTTATTTTTATTTTAAAATATTTTATTTTTTGCTTTTTAGTAGTGTAAAATCGTTATTTAGTATGCTCTAAATACTTAAAATTAGAATGTACTGCACTGTAATAGGCCAGAAAACCTGAACGGGATAACTTAAATATTCAAAGAATTATCCCATTATCAAGGAGATATACATTGTATCATCAGCAGGTATGAATAACTTCAAAGATTATAGGTAATAGCCTTAGCATGCCTATATTATTTAAAGAATCACTAACCGCTAACCAACATGTCATAACTACTAAGTAAACACTTGAATAGATCTCGAAAATGTATGACAGTTGTTATATTCAAAGAATTATCCTCCAACTCCTAATCGTTAAGGAGTTATACCTTTCGTCATCAGCTCACCAACATGAGACTATGACCACCTAAAGGCAAATACTCGAATGGCTTCCAAAATACATGAACTATGTTATATTTAAAGAATCATCCCCCAACTCCTAATCTCTAAGGAGTTGTACCTTCCATCATCAGCTCACCGACATGAAAGGACGACAACCTAAACGCAAATACTCGAATAGCTTCCAAAATACATGAAATATGTTATATTTAAAGAATTGTCCCCCAACTCCTAATCTCTAAGGAGTTGTACCCTTTCATCATCAGCTCACCAACATGAAAGGATGACCACCTAAAGGCAAATACTCAAATAGCTTCCAAAATACACGAAATATGTTATACTTAAAGAATTATCCCCCGACTCCTAATTGCTAAGGAGTTGTACCTTCCATCATCAGATCACCAACTTAAAACTTTCGTAACTAGACGCAAATACTTGATTAGTCTTCGAAAATAAATGAAAAATGTCATGTGTGCCTACAACATTTGAAGAGTTCCCTCGATTTCTCCAGGATCCCATCATCAGATCTGAATTCGGTGACAATGGGACCAACTAGAAGGTATACCCTTTCAAACAAAAAAAGAATTTTTCAAATCGGTCCACGCGTCTTCGTGTAATCGGGGAACATACATAAAAAAAAAAAAAAAGATTTCGACGAATTGTAAACCTCCTCCTTTTTGAAGTCGGTTAAAAAGTAATTAAAGAACAAAAGAAATTCTACTTTAATTGGTTCATGAAAGATTCCCATAGGATTGCAACAACTAAGTACATTGTAATGTACATTGGGTCTTACGAGGTTATCAGATGGTATGGTGTACGTTATAAAACGTAACCAGTAATTGCTACCAAACCAGGTCAAGTCCATCAGAGTACATACACGGCACTTTTATAACATTATCGAGTATATCAATACTTAGAAACGCTTAGTCAAAAGGGCATATAAGGCGATCAATTTGTTTTTACGTTTGTCGATGTGATAATAACTATTATAAGCAGGGAAAACATTTTATAGCGTCAATTTTATTACTAGCCGTACTATGTGTACGAAATAATACGTTTGTAAGTAAGTTGGAAGACTATAACCACAAAATAATAACAGTCCCAACAAATTACAATAGAATACGAGTAAAATAGGATTTATTCAGGCAACACATATATTTTAGTAAAAATAAAACATTTTAGTAAAAAGCAAACTTATAAACTATGAAAAGAACACAAAACAAATTAGTTGCATATAACATGATACTTAACATTAAAACAATAAATAAAAAACAAACTACATGCTCTTTTCACATACATATAGGTACATGTCATTTATCTTACATTTACGAAACAAAAAAACAAAAAATATTTCTTTCAAAAAATAATCACCATGTGCATTATATTAGCAAAACTAATGTAAAGGTGCGTTCAAACCCAAAGAGCATTCGCTATTCTAACCCCCCACTCTACGAAATTCGATCGTTACACAAAACGTGATTGGTAGATTTCGTAGAACGGGGAAAAGAACAGCGAATGGTTTTTTGGTTTGAACGCACCTTTACAGTAGAGACGTGTTCAGATATTTTTGAGCGCTCCGGACGCTATGATATATCTAATTGTAACTGTACTTGGTACATTTCACTCTGTTCTCCTTCTTAAAGGTACGTTTAGACCAAACGAGCATTCACTCATTCTATCCCCCACTCTACGAAATTCGTTCGTTACACAAAACGTGATTCGTCGAAATTCGTTGATTTCGTAAAGTGGGGGATAGAATGAGCGAACGCTCGCTCGTTCTAAATGCACCTTAATACATAAAACAGCGTAACACAAAAACCTAATTCTACGAAATTATTGCAAGGTTACTAAATAATGCAGCCCAGCACCCCCCGCCCCCCAAACAGCTGACGGGGGGTTAGCTAGGTCAGGTATGTGACGTCACGTCAGCAGCGGTTATACTTATAACTTATAACACAACACAATAGACTATCATCAGTAGGGTGGTCCTTATTTTTGCAATTTAGTAGGAATATTTTTTGTTTATGATAATTATACCTCGATATTTTTCTAGCAGGAACGAGAGATATATTTATTTCAAAAAACACAAGACAATAAAAATAAATTATAAATAAATAATTTGCCCCAGGTCTTGCTGGGGAGGTAGAGTGCCTATAAGCGCTGGCCTGCTATGCTGAGTCTTTGCGCGAAATACTGGCCAGCCCTCTGGTCACCCGACGCCTCTATATGGCGCTTGGAAATGTCCTTATAGAGGCGACGCGCACTTGGCCCCCACGGCCCCAGTGTTTCAACCCCAAACGCCGCAAATATGTAGCTGCTACCGAGGGCAGCATATTTGCGACGCTTGAGGTCTTCTGCTAAAGATGTATTTCTCGATATTTTTCTAGCAGGAACGAGATATTGACAAAATTAAACATCGACATAACTGCTATCGATGATTATATCCTGTTCTCATAAAAATGCTGACTCCGCAAAAACAGGTAACCAAGAAATACAGGACCCATCGAGGCTTTCTTCTAAATATCTTATATTTCATATTAATTATTTCCTATGGCTTTAGAGAGCCGTGTGGTGACGGCAGTAAGGATACATTTGTCACCACCCCAACTCCTCCTGCGGGTGTCGTAAGAGTCGACTAAGGGATTGAAGTGTCACTTACCATTATTTAATAAAAGATTGTTGATGGGCAGCAGCGTCATCATAGTGGACACACTACTGCGATCGCCAATCCGCTTGCCCAGCGTGGCGATTATGGGCATTTACCTCCTAATGCGTCTATACGCATAGTTAATAGGAGAGGCCTACGTCCAGCAGTGGACTATCATAGGCTGATGATGATGGCTTTAGAGTATATTTTATTAATCTTGGCAATTTTGATGGGTACTAAATTAAATACAAGATATGAAAAAAATATGTATCATTTTGAGTATGATTTGCATTCGTGTAATTAATCTTTAATCTTCGGCAATTTTTTTATTTAATAAATGTATTTATCGACTACAGTAAGCCTATCGATAACAGTTATGTCAATGTCTAATTTTGTCAATCTCTCGTTTCTGCTAGAAAAATATTGAGGTATAATGATAATGGAAAAAAAAAACAAGTATGGTTTATTTATAAAATAACAAAATGAGAGGGTGTCCCATAGAAAGTTGCAATCGGCAGGGCAAAGAGCTTCTTTATTGGTTCGAACATCCTACAATATTGCAAAAATGAGGACCACCCTAATCATCAGCAGTGTTATTCACTAAGGAAACCGCCTTGCTAACAGCGCTGTGTCAGCGCTGCGGCAGCGTCGAGCCTAAAAATGGTATTCAATGGTATATGCACTTTAAACAACACTAGCGCTCGGCGACGAATGCGGCGTGAGCTGGAACTACACTGCGTCGAGAGTTACCGCCTAAAGTCGCCTCCAAAATTAGGCGAACTAACTTGACAGTTCAATGCACGCCAATGTTGCCACAAATTTGCTAGTGTTGTTCATATCGACATTTAAAAATTAAATTCAAACCAGATAATTAGTAAAATTAGCAAAAAGAGAATAGTGATTAAATATTATGTACCTACTTATAAAGTTATCAAAATAATATTTCACATGTGTGAAACCGTAATAATATGTTACGTATTTCTCATGATAATTCAAATTACGTTACCATTTTGACACATAATTTTTATGACAAGGGTAGCGGTGTACCGAAAACTGTATGGCAGTTATTCTTATTTGCATTCGTATTTGCGAATGTTCAAAATGGGATATTCGTTACACCCCTAGACAAGAGCGAGGAAGATACGTTAATATACTTACATGTCCTAAAAGGCCGTACAAGTTTAAATCGATATTTCCGTATCGACATTACCTATCACTATTTATTTTTTCCTATGTCTGGTATCATTATTAGCTGTCAGTTTAGTTCGCCTAATTATGGAGGCGACTTTACAGTTCGACGACAAGCTGTTACTTAGTTTAGTACGTTAGTGAATACCGTTTTTCGCAGCGCTGCGCTCTACGTCGAAGTAAAGGCTGTCTCGTCGTCGAGCTCGTTGACGAACGCAGCGTCGAATGTGTGAATAAGAGAATAGCATAGCAGCCTATCTCAGTCCACTGCTGGCCGTAGGCCTCTCGTATTAGCTATGCATAATGAGTATAATGACGTATTAGGAGGTAAATGCCCATAATCGCCACGCTGGGCAAGCGAGTTGGTCATCGGAGTCCCATCATCCATCTTCAACTTTCGATGAAATAAAGGTGGGGCCACACCGAAAACGTGTGCAGCACGTGCCTTGGCCATTATTGCAAGTAAACGTTACTAAATAATGTAGAACACCCCCCGCCCCAAACAGCTGACGGGGGGTTCAGTTAGCTCAGGTATGTGACGTCACGTCAGCAGCGGTA
This sequence comes from Thaumatotibia leucotreta, assembly GCA_025490895.1. Taxonomy (NCBI): domain Eukaryota; kingdom Metazoa; phylum Arthropoda; class Insecta; order Lepidoptera; family Tortricidae; genus Thaumatotibia; species Thaumatotibia leucotreta. Next base: position 48,148 of record JALPQI010001431.1, on the reverse strand, counting down.
AAATACAATAGAGACTATCCATACTGTATAAGGTAAGGGCATTTCTACCGAGCGTTTCAACCGCCGTGACTTCGGTGGCAACATTGTTAAGGTGCGTTTAAAAACCAAAAGAGCATTCGCTGTTCTAGCGCCCGTTCTACGAAATCAACCAATCACGTTTTGTGTACCGATCGAATTTCGTAGAGTGGGAGGTTAGAACAGCGAATGCTCTTTTAGTTTAACCGCACCTTTACTGGATTTCCGTGGGTATCTCGTACATTTTTTGGACATCTTGCTAGTTGTCAACAACGTATACCAATGTATCCAAAAGTTCTTGCATTTATCACGTGATTCGTGTGATAGATAGGTTTGTGAATCTAACACTTAATGTACAAAATAAAGCTCTCTGACGTGTCTCTACCTTCCGGACATAATATGAATGTTGTCATATTATGTAATCAATAATTAGTGTGTTGACTAGGGTATTTCTAACCTTATGTATACCATTATTCAGTTGAAAGTTAAAAAAAGGTAAACAACTTGAATTATTTCAGTGACACACTTTCAGAAAACTGGTTATATCACCAACTTAAAACCTTAAACCTGAAGTTCACATACATTTTATGTTACAATTATTGATATTTATTAGTATACTTAAAAATATATGATGATAATGTGATATGTGTCAAAGACTATATATGAATGACTCAAGAGGAAGGTTTTAGTACTGTATTGTACTGTACAGTCGAGTGCATTAATATATAGACACATTTGTAAGGGATCAGTATGGAGAAGTGTATATATATTAATGCCCTTGACTGTACCAGGGCAGGGGTGCGATTTTTGAATTTCGCCAGTGACTTATTTTCACCGAAAACAAGTGATTTCCCTTGAGTTCGTATTTTCGAAATGTCATCGGTGACCAGAATTGTCATACCTATGATATGAGTGCCACCACCCACTCGATTTGAAATCAGATCACCGTATGACTATTTTTGACAGTTGACTTAGTGACATCTGCTATCTTTCAAAACTTTAGTTTTCTCCGTTTAGTTCACTCCGTTTTACGTTCGACCACTTTGACAGAACCTAATATGAGTTAAAGCTAGTATGAAAATAAAAACCGATATTAAGGGCAACACTTAGTAGTGTTGCCCTTAATTTGCATCTGCGCAAAAAGGAACATAACAGGATAAATTGTCTATGACTGATATTGTACAATTTCTGCATGTTGGTAAAGAACGTGTGAGAATAAAAAATACGGCATTTGGAAAACTGTGAACTTTGGAAAAGTGTTAAAACAGCTATCTGGGGAGAGGTTAGCTAGGTTAGGTATGTGACGTCACGAACTAGAGCGGTTGAGAGTTTAAGAGTGGTTCTAAAACCGAATAAAAGCTTTGACCGGGGATGTTTATTTTAAAAGTTTATTTTTTTAAGGTAATATATCAGCGGGACTTCTACAAAACAAAATCTTATCATATATACTTAAACGAGTAACATATATGTATACAATACTAATTTGCCCCATAACATAATGATATAATACTAGTGTCGTGTATTACTTATTAAAGGTACCTTTTAATCGTATCAGAAATATGAAGCTAATTGAAATAATTGAAGTGGGCTTAATTAATAATTCATATTTATAATAATATTTTTTGTAAAAATTATGATAGCATGCTTACTACTAATTATTGACAAGTGTTCAGTCACGTATGAAGCGATCTACGTAGTCCCACGGTAGGCTAAATAATTAATACTAAACGACGATATACATATACCTATATAATAGTTACTTACATACAGGGTGTTCGTGTTGATTTGCGTTAAATTGGACAGGTTACTTGGGACATTAATAGAAGTTACCTGGTATATTGGCTTTTGTTAAATTCGAAAATAATTTTTTTCGTTTTCAAACGTAATAAATGATAAGTGTGAGAGAACCTTAGGCCCTCTTCTCACCGCGAGCTACTAAGCTATGAACTATCGGCTATAAGCACGAACAAAAAATACGCACGTCCATGTAAAAAAAAAGACACGGCGAAGAACCCGAACGACACGAAACGCCAAGAAACGTTTCCACTTAGAAACGTTTCCAAGTTAGAAACGTTTCCAAGCTTGAGTCTTGTGGATCCATTGCAATTGAATATTCGAAAAGCCTATGTTTTTTTAGTAAAAAGTCAGAAACAAAACAATACCTACCGGAAAATTCGATGTTTTTTACGAATTACGCAGCTAGAAATTTTCTTTGTTAGTGGTTAAATGCGGTTCAATACTTTGTTCAAATATAAAACCGATGTTTATGAACCTATGTTTTAGATTGCCAATGCCAATACACATTGAGGGCGGATCAGACACGGGTATCCGTGTCTTAATTACACGGTTCCTAATTACACGTTCCAAACGGGTAAGAAACCCGTTTCCCGGTAGCAAAGAAACGGGTACACGGAAACGGGTACACGAAACCCGGACACGACCGAGAGCCCTAGTTTATAGCCGATAGTTCATAGCTTAGTAGCTCGCGGTGAGACCAGTGCCTTAAAAATAACATAAGATATAATCTCAGTTGACTGACGGCACATGTCAAAATAAGTAACACTAAGATCTAATAATGGTTGCAGTACACTTGTTAAATAATTAAACTTATTTTTTTAATAACTCAATAACAGTAAGAGATAAGATACTAGTATCTTAAAGAAATTAGTTATACTGGACCTAAATACGCTTCCCTTAAATTTATAGCAAATAGAAAAAAACACCCTGTATCAGCCGCAAAAATGTCTGACACGACCTTAGAGCTATACAGTGTGTGGGCTTTAACACGGGAGAAAATGAAATAAGCGACTCCTTAGACCAGCGGTCGGCAACCGGCGGCCCGCGGGCCGCATGCGGCCCGCGAAGGGGTCAGTTGCGGCCCGCGGACCTCCTTGACTATTTTGTATATCGTGTATGTTAAAATCACGAACCTCATCGAAGGTCATTCACATTAACAGAAAAAAGGGAAAAATTATAAAGTACAAAATTTAATAAGAGTGTAGGTACAATTCAAACAATAAATAATTGAAAATCGCAATGCAATTTATCTTTGCGCCCGGATGCAATCCTGCCTCTTATATTTCTAACATGCATTTTTCGACGTATTGCCGTGAAAGTAAATTCGTCTACCTTGTCTTTGAACGTTAATTTTGTACCGGGTTTCAGAGGCGAAGTAAAGAATTTCTTGAAATATCAACAATGTCCGATGTAGTCATGACATGCTCGGCCTCGCGGGCTACCGCGCGTCTGTCGGACGCTCCGGGCCTTCAGCCCTACGCGCAGCTCGGCCTGCGGCCTTCGCAAGGGATCCAAGCGAACTGTCGGGTCTACGGCCCTCCAGTTCACTTGTTAAGACAGTTCGGTAGGGCAGTTGTATCGCCAGGGCTCGACCGTGACGCTCCGGGCCTTCGGCTCTACACGCAGCTCGGCCTGCGGCCTTCACTAAGGTTCCAAGCGAACCGTCAGATCTCCAGCCCTCCAGTTCGCTTGTTAAGACAGTTCGGTAGGGCAGTTGTACCGCCAGGGCTCGATCGTGACGCTCCGGGCGAAGGCAGAAGGGCCCTCCTCGCAGCTCGGCCTGCGGCCATCGCAAGGGTTCGAAGCGAACCGTCGGATCTCCGTCAATCCAGTTCACTTGCTAAGATAAGACAGTTAGGTAGGGCAGTTGTACCGCCAGGGCTCGATCGTGACGCTCCGGGTGGAGGCCGAAGGGCCCTACTCGCAGCTCGACCTGCGGCCTTCGCAAGGGTTCTAAGCGAACCGTTGGGTCTCCGGCCCTCCAGTTTGCTTGTTAAGACAGGTAGGGAAGTTGTACCACGTGGGCTCGATCATAACGCTACGGGCCTTCGGCCCTACGCGCAGCTCAGCTTGCGACCTTCGCGAGTATTCGAAGCGAACCGTTGGGTCTCCGGCCCTCCAGTTCGCTTGTTAAGACAGCTAGGTAGGACAGTTGTACCGCGTGGGCTCAATCGTGACGCTCCGGGCCTTCGGCCCTACCCGCAGCTGGGCCTTCGGCCCTCTGGCTGGGTTTATTTAGCTACTAGGGTAGTTGAACACTTGGTAGCTAAATTTTCTCGGAGCTCGGTATTCGGCCTCGCTTTAGATAACTTAGAGGTGAAGTGCTTGGGGTGAAGCTCCGGGCCTTCAGCCGCCCACCCTGAAGCTCGCCCTTCGGGCTCGCTTAACATAGATTTACATCGGTTCGGGCAATGTTCCGTCCCTGCCGCAGCGAGGCCTTCAACCGCGCCCAAAATTTCTAGGGTTCGGGACCGCGAAGTGAAGAAGGACATCTCCTGGCCCACATAATGCCCGTATGCCAAATTTACCTGATCTGCCTACCTCTCTAAATCTACCTAAGTACGGCAGTTGTACCATATGGGCTCGATCGTTACGCTCCGGACCTCCGGCCATACGCGGAGCTCGGCTTTCGGCCCTCTGGCTGGGTTTATTTAACTACTGGGGTATAGTTGAACGCTTGGTAGCTAAATTTTCTCGGAGCTCGGCCTTCGGCCTCGGTTTAAATTACTTAGAATTGGCACGCTCGGGATTTCGGCTTTTTGTTCCGAGGCGCCGTCATCTTGAATTATTTCCATAATTTTTTCAGGGTATCACTCCTGGCCCACATAGTGCTTGTATGCCAAATTTCAGCGGGATCGGATCATTATTTTAAAAGCTTCATGTAAATGCCTTTTTCTCCAATAAATCCAAAAAAAAATTTTTGATTATGGCGAGTCCGAAAGTCACGCACTCGGATTTCCAGTTTCCAACCCTATCGGATAAAATTAAAAATATAAAAAATTGTCGATAAGATGTTATTTGCATAAGCACATAGGTATATTGCTAATGACAACCGATCATGTGAGTATTTTTTTCGAACAAAACCTACATATTAACAAAGTGCGGCCCGCGTCAATTTCGTTAACTGCTATGTGGCCCTTGGATGCTAAAAGGTTGCCGACCCCTGCCTTAGACTATCCGCAATAATCCTGTAAAGGTCCCGATGTTACAAAATTGTTAAGTTCGATTAAAATTACAAAAAATGTTTGTACAACAACTTTTTTTTACTGTGACTTTTACCTAAAACTTTCAGTCCGCCAGTTAGACAAACATAAAATATTTCTCACGCATTATATCTTGCAACCTCAAACAATAACTAACCAAAATTTAATCTTTACATGTTCAGTTCTAAAACCAAATACTAAAAACATAGCAAGGTTAAATGAAATACCCCCACCCATCTCCCTCCCTAAACAGCTGACGGGGGGTATGGCTTCGCATATGGAGGTAGGTCAGGTTTGTACGTAGCGCATAATCAATAACTTGTTTTTAGAAAATACATGTTTCTTTTACATAGTTGTATATCATTTGCATATTCGGTATATTGACCTAGGCTAGAATGTTTCATCTAACTTTGAAAATTAGTAACTTGTTTTCAGTTTGTCAGCCTCCGTAGCCTAGTTGGTAGTTGGTAGTGAGTGACCCTCCCTACGAAGCCGGAGGCTCCGGGTTCGAATCCCGGCGAGGGCATATTTGTGTATTTATTTATCACAAATATTTGTTCCTTGGTCATGGACTCATGGCTGTCTATGTATTTAAGTATCTATATGTATCTATCTATTATATATATCGTTGCTTGGTACTTGGTACCCACATTAAAAGCCTTAATTGAGCTTACCGTGGGAGTAGGTCGATTTGTGTAAGATGTCCCAAGATATTTATAACTTGTAGTATTTGGGTCAATCACATTTTTCTTATCACTCGTTGCTATGGCTACGTTCTCCTGAGTCACCCGGAAACTCACAGTTTAATAGCATTAAAATTTACCAAACTTTTTTTAATTACATGGCCTTTTCATGGCGGGTCAATCATACAATCACGGGTACAATCGCCCCCGCAGGCCCATACTGTCGATCTATAGAATTTGTTTATGCCTTTTGTAATAAACTAATAAGATCCATCTATCTACCTGTAACTGGCTGAATATCTGAGCGTTTCAACCGCCTAATTTTGGTGGCATCCCTTTTGCCGAAGTTTCTATTCGTTACAATGAGCTACTTTGTCATTTGAAGCAGGCACGGCACCTTATAAAAATGACGAAGTATAACATTGAAATGTTTCCCACGAATTTTAGGGATTTTTCTCTGTCACTCTAATGACGCCTTCGTTGAAGTACCTAACAGAGACTTCTAAGTTTACGAACTTCGGTGTTCGAGGCAGCAGGCCTGCTCAGTCATATTACTATATATTCACATTAATAAAAATACGGTTGCATAATATTACTTATACATAAAACATATATACTAATAGATATTAATGCAATACATTTTTGATGGATAATGCTATGCAAATTCTCCCGTGAGAAGATGTTTGCGAAGCATTCTTTTGAATACAAGTTTGCTTGGAGCTTTTCGTATGGAGAGGTGAAGCGAATTCCATTAATTCCAAAGACTGTATAAGTCTAATATAACATAATAGAAACCAGTGGTCACATCGCCCACACGGAGTTTCTCTTCTAACTAAATTTGGTCCGCCATGACTTATATTAGATGGGTGACATAATGGAAACCGGTTTATTTTCATCATCGTTTTATTCGGAAAACTTCCAATCCAGGATCTCGACAACGAACGATTTGTGTATTCCATTATATGCCATAATTGCCATACTTGGCAGGCGGGTTGGCGATCGCAGTGTACTGAACCCCAATTAGAAGGATGCCGCTGCCCACGGCGTAGTGATATTGCCGCGTGGTGACGGAAGAATATATTTGTCACCACCCCATTCCCGTTGGTGTCGTAACTCATAAGAGTCGACTAAGGGATTTAAGTAAACATTCAGTAACTGAATGGGATTATATCTTCGGTATAAAGATTCTATTGTAAATTATAAATATTAGATGTCATACACCAAAGAAAAATGACCAAGATCACCTATGTCCGAGGTGGGGGGTTTATTCTATTGTATTTCGTGTTTTGGTATCTTTTTCCGCTCCCGACCCGTGGTCCAACCGCTATGTCCAACTGGTTGTGCCACGGGTAAGTAAAATTATCTGTGGTTCAACTGTCAGATTTTAGGTTGTACTGTGGTACAACCAATTGGACCACGGGTAAACTAACTTCCTCGTAGTACAATCGGTTGGACTATGGATAATTTTATTTCCCAGTGGCACAACCAGTTGGACATAGCGGTTGGACCACGTACAGGAGCGTCTTTTTCGGAATTTTTATGATAAAATCGTCATATATTTTTATTTTAGTTTTCATCAGTGCCATAGATAACATTCAATGTCTGATGTCAAAGAGTAGTCATTGCCACTAGAAGAAATCAATATCACTGAAAATCCTCAATATGGTGAGGGTCACATAGGAAGTTGCCAGGCTTTAGATTCAGAAGGCTTGTTCACGAAATAAAGTAGACATTGCTACGTGCACTTCAGCTCGTTCGTGGTGCGCGTGCCGCGCCCGCTGCAGGACACCATCGCGAGTGCAGACTTCTGGCCGAAGGGCGTCGTGTTTCGGCAGTTCCGAGGCAATCTGCCGAATTCTACGCCGGATCAAACGACGCAACGAGGCCACGTCGTTACGTCGCCTAAATCTAATTATTTTTAAGTTGTTTTTGTATTTTTGTAGTTCACAGTGCCTTAGTGTTATAAGGGTTATTCCCACCTGTTACCACCAACTTGACACCAGTGGTAACAACTGGGAATTTTTTTCCCACCTGTTACCACCAGAGTACTTGGTGGTAACTACTGGGAAAAAGAATTCCCAGTAGTTACCACCAATCACTTTAGTGGTAACTACTGGGAAAAATAAATCCCACTTGTTACCACCAAGTACTTTACTAGATGTGCTTGTTTTTAATAGAATATACACAAATTACTTTGCCAGTTATTAATAAGGAGCAAATTTTATGAATATTACTTTATTTATAAAATATATTATTAACCATCGAATTTTACTAAAAATGAATAATTCATTTTGAAAATATTTTTTAAACTTTTTTTTAAATATGTTGCCAGTATTACCTACTCTGAATCTGAACCAAAAATATAAAGAACTACTCACTTGATTATCACAGGGGCAGGTAAAAAGGGATGACGGGTGATTCATCGTGTTGTTTTAACTGATTACGAATCTCAATCCGTTTTTAAGATTATTATAACTATTTACTACAAGGTTTTAGGTACTTACACTAGGTACTTAAAATTAAATATTGAAATATTCTTGTTTTTAATAAAAAATCAGTTTAATTCGTCTTAATTTGTAGTATAACATTTTATAAGTCTCTGGAAATTGTTACCATTGTATAACAAAATTTATGGCTACTAGGTATCCTATTGCAATAGGACTACTAAATATTAACTTAGTGGTAACTACTGGGAAAAATAATTCCCAGTAGTTACCACCAATTAGTTTAGTGGTAACAGTTGGGAATTTTAATTCCCAGTTGTTCCCAGTGGTAACAGGTGGGAAAAAAATTCCCAGTTGTTACCACTGGTGTCAAGTTGGTGGTAACAGGTGGGAATAACCCGTTATAACTGTAATGCTGTGTAACTTATTTGAATAATAAATAAATAAATCGCTGTATAATTCATTTTTTTATGAGACCATACCTTTATATGGATGTTATTACAAAGAAGGGCTCTTTGCCTATCTTCTCGGACGCTATGGTTGATATTTATATAAATTTCTTCGTAATTATGGACTCTTATTTAAACTTCTGGATTTTAGTAGTTTCTTCTCATTTTACCATTTTGGGTCATTTAGTTTCCCAATGGGTCTTAACTAAATTACAATACCGATACTATAATAAACTGTAAATCTCGTGTCTGCAATTTGTAATAACTATTTCAAGTCTCACATTGTTGAAATCGTCTCGGAAGATCGCACTTTTTTGGGTTGAACATTTGCATTATGCATTAAGGTGCATTCAGACCAAACGAGCACTCCCTATTCTAACCCCCTACTCTACGAAATTCGATCGATTCGTTACACAAAACGTGATTCGTTGATTTCGTAGAGTGAGGGATAGAATAGCGAATGCTCGTTTGGTCAGAATGCACCTTTATCTGAAGTTGTTTTGATTTTGACGACTTTTAAGCGAATGCTTTTGGATATTGAATCGTTAAACATAAAACAGAGGAATCAATTTTACAGTCCCATGGCTGTTTGAACTACATGGGACTATTGTGTAACAGTGGAGACTGATTTTACGATGGCTACTTCATTTCGTGAACAAGCTTTACGTAGGTTTTAGAGTCTTGAAACTGAATGTTAAAATCAATATACTACATCCTCTATCTAGTGTGATTCTGTCTTTAGTGAAACCATCATCGTGTCAGAGTTAAGCTTGTACAGACAATCGTGTCGTGACCACACGTACGTCCAAATACATACAAGGTTATTGACCCGAGTGATGTGTAACGTTTACCCGACGATTGAGATTCGATCGATGAAAATAGTTCCCTGATGCGTCAATCACTTTATAGTTTACACTTTTGCATGTAATGAAGTACATATTTTTACAGAAGTCTCACTGCAAGTACAAAACTAAGAAAACAAAATTAAATTATAAATATTAGACGTCATATACCAAAGAAAAACGACCAAGATCACCTAACGTCCGAGGCGGGGATCAAACCCACGTGCTCAGCTTTCACGGCTGATGCCTGCACCCCTCGGCCACTCGGTCTTCTGAAACCGACCGAGACCTAAGACCGAGTGGCCGAGGTCCTGAGCCGTTAGGTGATCTTGGACGTTTTTCATCTAATATTTATAATTTTTATAGTATGAAGTAGTTTAGTTAATAAATAATTTGATTTGTGTTTTCACACTTTTCACAATACGTTCAAAACAAAATTAGTTCTACATAGTTTTGGAGCATTCCATGGGCTGTCCCGTACAAACGCGTGTATATTTCAATAGTTTGATTTTTTTCCCGAGTTATTAGTTATTATACATATTTTTGAGCAATTTTTTACTCCTCTAGTCACGAAAGAGAACTTCGATAAACTTAAACCGCCATGTAAAAAAGTTGTGATAGGTCCATCAAAGTTTTGATTGGCTATATTCTATAAGCATTTGTCAAAGATGTTGTGCCGAAATATGCGCGGTGTTAAAAAAGCGCCCATATCCCGATTTCCTGCCCATCTTGGTACAATTGAACAATTGTTTTTGGGGGCATTTTTGAGTTAGCGTTAGACGTTGTTATATATATGGTCGCAGAGTAAAACCTAACGTATCCTTTACTTTCTAATGGTACCTACGGCTACTGAAGACAACTGTAGTAGTAAGTACACCAAGTAAACGAAAAACTAGTCCCATTTCGTGCTCACGCGCATGTCCAAATAGCGTAAGCGAGGTCAATGACCCGTATTGTCTCAACTTTTACCCGATCGTCGATTTACTTGGCACTATGAATTGTTAACTCGTCGTGAACTCTATACTCTTGTAATAAGGCTCATGAACAGACAGAAGTCGCGGTGGCATAATGTTCACCTAGGGACTTCCTTCTAATATTAGGCACTGGTCTCACCGCGAGCTACTAAGCTATGAACTATGGGCTATAAACACGAACAAAAGATACGCACTCCCGTTTAAAAATAGCGTTGAAAATTTCCGGATTAAATCCCTTTTTTTTTAAACAGGTCCGATTTAAAAAAAAAAATCAATGAAAGTTACGACTTAAATTTTTAATTTTCAAGCGAATGTGAATTAGGTCTAATTTTCATTTATACCAGGAGAACGCGATGTTATTGAGGAAAAGTCAATTGAAATAGATGGAAAGGAGTGACAGTGACAGATACATAGATTTTTTCTGTAAAAACCCGAAAAAAAACTAAATTTCATACATTCCCGAAAAAATATTAGATTTTTTCCGACATTTTCAAAACTAGTAAAAAAAGAGACACGGCGAGACTCGCCCGGCGGTGATAGATAGCTAATAGCTGGGCGAGTATCGCCGTGTCTCTTTTATTTACACTGGAGTGCGTATCTTTTGTTCGTATTTATAGCCGATAGTTCATAGCTTGGTAGCTCGCGGTGAGACCAGTGCCTTAAATTCATCAAATGCTAATGCATATATTGCATATTGAAGCTCATTATGACGGAAATTGATTTGATGACTTCGGACATTGTCGTAAAAATGCAAAGACAAAGGATTATGTGCAGCGCCCCTTTATTCATCATCTTAACTTAGCAAACGATAAGTATAGTTTGTCCCTTTCCGTCTTATAGAAATATTGATGAGGCGTAAAAGGACAAAACAAACATGCTATGGACATTGGTCTAATACTGCGGCCACGATGAAAACGTATGGTGCTCCCTCTCGTACTCATATCGGCATCCCGCTCCAACTCATGGATACGCTCGCCGCTGGTCGCCTTAGACCAATGTGACAATGTGACATTGGTCTAAGGCGACCGGCTTAGCGAAAAACCATACGTGCGAGAGGGAGTTCCCATATCGGCATCCCGCGCCAACTCATGGATTCGCTCGCCACTGGTCGCCTTATGCCCTGGCCACGACATCGGTCTAAGGCTAACAGCGGCGAGCGAATCCATGAGTGCGAGCGGGATGCCGATATAGGTACGAGAGGGAGCACCATACGTTTTCCGCTAAGCCGGTCGCCTTAGACCGATGTCGTGGCCGCGGCGTTAAGGACCGGCCGCGACATTGGTCTAAGGCGACCGGCTTAGCGAAAAACCATACGTGCGAGAGGGAGTTCCCATATCGGCATCCCGCTACAACTCATGGATTCGCTCGCCGCTGGTCGTCTTAAGGCCCGGCCACGACATTGGTCTAAAGCGTGGTTTTCCGCTAAGTTGGTAGCCTTATGCCCCGGCCACGACATTGGTCTAAGGCGACCAGCGGCGAGCGAATCCATGAGTTGGAGCGGGATGCCGATATGGGTACGAGAGGGAGCACCATACGTTTTCCGCTAAGCCGGTCGCCTTAGACCGATGTCGTGGCCGCGGCGTAAGGCCCGGCCACGACATGGGTCTAAACTGTCTAAAGCGTGGTTTTCCGCTAAGCCGGCCGCCTTAGACGGATGTCGTGGCCGCAGTATTAGACCAATGTCGTGGCCGCGGCGTAAGGCCCGGCGACGACATTGGTCTAAAGCGTGATTTTCCGCTAAGCCGGCCGCCTTAGACCAATGTCGTGGCCGCGGCGTAAGGCCCGGCCACGACATTGGTCTAAAGCGTGGTTTTCCGCTAAGCCGGCCGCCTTAGACCAATGTCGTGGCCGCGGCATAAGTGAGGAGACTACTATGGATACCTAGGGGGGTATTTGCGGCTCTACCGCGAACTTCGGAATCCGCAAATTTCGAGGGTTTCTCTCTGTCACTCTAAGCCTTCGTTGGAGTGACTGCGAAAAATCCTCGAAATTTACGAATTTCCGAGGTCGCGGTAGTATATAGTAGACCAGTAAGGCCAGTAAAGTATTGGCTTGGCCACGAGGCCACGACATTGGTTTGATCTAAAACGACCGGCTTGACGGAAAACCATACATGCGAGAGGGAGTTCCGATATCAACCTCTCGTTCCAACTTAAGGCCGCACGCTCGTGCTACTTCGCCACGGTGCACTCCCTGATTCAGTATGGTGCAGAGCTGTGGGGGTGCTGCGCTGAGTGGGAAAGAGTATTCCGTCTCCAGAAACGCGCCGTCAGGATTATAGCCCGGGTGCCACACAACACACCTGCAAGACCGTACTTTAAAGAACTGAAAATATTGACATTACCAGCGATAGTCATCTTGCAGGTGGCTGTATATGTAAGGTTAAATCTAGCTGCGTACAAAACGAATAACATGGTACACAACTACATTACACGTGGCGCCCACAAGCTTGTCGGCGTGCCCCGTAGGATGGTAAAAACGACCAAGCTCACTCATGTCATGGGGCCCACGGTATACAACAATCTGCCAGAAAGCATCACCGGCGCTCAGAGTTTGACCAGTTTTAAACTTCGCCTCAAACGCTGGCTTGTTGAGCACCCGTTTTACAGCTATGACGAATTTTTAAATCTGGGGAAAGGAAATTCCACAATATTTTAATCCGTACTGTATTAATGTTTACGTACGTACGTACTGTATTATTATTAATAATTTCAATTATTGTTTCAATTATATTTTTGTATATTTGTATGACATAATGAAGTATGTCTCATATTTTGACGTATAAACTGGCTTTATGAATAAATGACTTATGACTTATGACTTATGGATTCGCCTTAGACCAATGTCGTGGACAGGCCATAAAGGGCATAAATATACACTTTTTTGCTTATGTCTGGAGCATTATGTCTAAAGTTGTATATATAATTAAAATTATGCCCTTGACTAATATATTTTATTTTGAATATGGCTCACCTTCTATGGAAGCGATCATTCAGCTCTGCGCCGGCTACGCACACACACACAACACATTTTCACACACACTGCACTTCACTGACACATCTCACATCCGAATCTGTAACAAAAATAAAAAAAATATTAGTTAACGTTATCGAGACTTAACAATATAACATTTTTCTGTCTGTTATTGCCATGGTTACGGTCGCCTGAGTCACGCTGGTTTTATGCCAAAATTATGTTACTTAAATTATGAAAACATGTTTGTAGGTGGCCCATTAAGGAAAGGGCTTATTAACATCATAATCACTAATTTGCTTTGAAATTTTGGTTGAGCTTTATTCCTATATAAAATAAGAGTGACAGCTGGTAACCACAGTTACCAAAAGCAAGTGGATGTTTTTATAATTTAAATAACTTTGCATAAAACCAGCGTTACTGAGGAGACCGTAACGATGGTATTAACAGACTCAATAAAGTTGATTCTCCCTATTATTAATTATTAACACGCTTTTGCGTTTCCGTTACCTCCGTACAAAATGTATGAAAATATGGTAACGGAATAGAAAAAAATCTTGGAAAGAGCTTCGTGATTCTGAGTGGAATATCATATTAAAAACATAAAAAAGTGGGAGGACAACTTTGACAACAAAAATTGCCCACATGTCCCTCATCGGGATTCGAGCCTGGAACCTCCAGCTTCGAAGGCACAGTCACTAAATAGGCGAGGCAGACAAATAATAAAACACCTAAATCAAAGTCACACTAGTATAAAACAAAATATAATCGGCAACTTGCCCTCAGTGGCTACCCCTATATATACCCCTAAACACAAAATGGCTTCACCACGAAAAACTGCCTGTACATTTTGAATCTTATTACCTAACCAATTAAGCATGACAAGATAGATTCCACTCGGCTGTTACGACGTTTTTCTTTTACGAAAACTCCCCTCACCAACTCAAACATACAGTAGGCGAAAAAAGTTGTTCACCTCATTTGGACTTTGTTTACAAGTTGCGGCGTAACTTTCTTGGTTTACCGTACAGTGATGTAATTTGATAAAACGGTTCCTGGACGCGACGGACAATTACCGGTATTTGATATTTTTATGGCAACTGTATGAAATATTTTTATGGAACCTAGTCCGGCCCCTTGTGATTCCTAAGGGACATTATTTTTTATCAAATTATGGATAACAAGCCCGAGGCTGACGACAAAAATTCTGTTTTATGTAATATGTGTAACATACGAGATTATACTATATTTTTCAAATGATTTGGTTTACATTTCGTTGGAAGAAAAATTGATTTTTTTATAATTAATAAATTGTTATGTCTTCTCGTTGCACATGTAACTCGCAATTTCAATCTTTGTATGAAAACCTATTATTGTACTGCTTAGCAATATTACTATGGAAATTAAGGCATACATAGTTATAACTTTTTTTTTACTATAGCTGTGATTAATTGACAAAATAATAAGAAGTAGAAAAACTTTTAATAATATTACTTTTTTGCATTAAGCCGTTGTTTAGGTAAATGTACCTACCTACATACAAATATCAGGGAACTTACAGTAAATACACCACACCATACGACAACACTGTATAATTAATTCTGCTACTATCAAAGCCTCACGTACCATACAAATTCATATCTAACCTAATAACAATATAGTCACTATAATAATAAAAACAAAATTACTAAAGAATACTAGCGCACTTACGACATTTTTGAAAACGGAAAAAAAATCACGCATTTAATGATTTTATCGCCAAATAATAACATGAGGGGATCACCCTCCACATAAACGTTTATTTTTATTTTGAACCTTACTGCTGATTAATAAGGTTGATTTTATTATCAGTGGTCGCCGTAAGAAATACAGGGTGCAACTAGTGGCAAATTACGCCAAATGCCATCATTTTTATTAGGGTTCCGTACTTGAAAGGTAAAATGGGCAAGAGGCAAGGGCCTGTGAGTAACAAAAAACCGACCAAGAGCATGTCGGGCCATGCTCAGTGTAGGGTTCCGTAGTTATTCAAAAACGGCTGGACCGATTATATTCGAAATAGTTTTATTTTAAAGTATTATTAAGCACTGTTCATGATTTTTTTTCATATTTTTTGGACCTACGGATCAAAAGTTACAAGTGGGACACAATTTGGTTTCTTTTGGCGCGTTTATCTCCGAAAATATTGACTTAAGAAAAATACTTCCTTTTGGGACCCTTAGTCTTTTTTTAAAACCTATTAACCACCCCACACTACATGATTACAGCAAAATAAAAAATACTTTACAACCCTAAAAAAGTTTTTGTACTTACATTTTATTGCACTACTTGGTCGGATTGATAATAAAAAACCGGCCAAGTGCGAGTCGGACTCGCGCGGGAAGGGTTCCGTACCATTATCAATTTATTATTTAAAAAATACAGTTTAATCACCCTACCACAAAAACTATAGGAGATAATTTAATCAAACCAAAAATCGTTGATAGAGTTTATTAATGTGCATAACATTAGAATTTTATATCGCTTAGTTTAAAAAATAGAGGGGGGGGGGACACATTTTTCATACTTTGAGAGCTGATATCTCGAAAACGATATGCTTAAATAACAAAGAGATGTATAAACCTTCATATCATTTTCAAAGACCTTTCTATTATTACCCCACACGCTTATATACAACAAAAAAAAATTTTCTATCCCTCAGTTACATGTATGGAGGGCCCCCACCCCAATGATTTTTTTTACAATTTAGTATCATAATCCTGTAGCGGTTTATACAACACATATCCTTACAAAATTTCGTTACTGTAGCATTTATAGTTTCCGAGTAAATCGGCTGTGACAGACGGACAGACGGACATGACGAATCTATAAGGGTTCCGTTTTTGCCATTTTGGCTACGGAACCCTAAAAATGTAAACTGTTTATTTTTAAATAATTATTCTAAGGTTACTGCTATGCTACCCTATATTATTAAACTACAATGTTATAATTATGATGCTTACAATATCTTAAATTTGTGTATTATTCCTTTATTAATGTTTTTTTACAAAATGTTTAGCCTTATTGGATTATTTACTAATATGTATATCCGTATCAAATTGCAAGTTTCTAGTACTAACGGCCACTAAACTATGATGCAACAGACGGACAGAGCAAAACTATAAGGGTTCCTAGTTTAATACGGAACCCTAAAAAGGTGACCATTAACCACAACAATGCATACAACATTTCTCGCTTCAATTTGCCTTCCTACACAAGACGTCCATAGCGTTTAATAATCTCTTAAGTTCACAGACGGCTCGAAAACCCTTAGCGTCTGATAATTGAAAGACCCATCTCCCTCTAACCCCCAAAGTGTGACCAAGATGGAAGAACAGATCGATCACATTCCTAATATCACGATGATTGGCTTACAGCGACCATCAGATATATCGAAGCGAACAAGGTGCTCACAAATATCTGAGCAAGCCTTTGGATGCTTAGCCAAGTTGCCAATCGCTAACGCTTAGTAGCGTATCGTAGTTTTCCCTCTCTGCGGCCCTAGCGCGAAAAACGATTTTGTAAATTTCGAGGATTTGCCTCTCTCACTCTAACAAAAGGGATCAAAATTGTATATTTCCGACGTGGGCGTATATTGAATCCCGAGCGTAGAGAGGGATTCTAAAGTGGAATCCTGAGCGTAATGAAGGATTCAATAGACGCCCACGCCGGAAATATACAGTTTTGATCCCTTGTCGTTGGAGTGACAGAGAAAAGTCCTCGAAAAGTACGAACTTCGATTTTCGCGGTAGTAGGCCCGTTTGTTAGTCTTTCATATTAGTGCGATCCACATTACTACCACACGTACTCCAGGATGCTTAACAAAGTTGCCAATCGCTAACGCTTTGTAGCGTATCGTAGTTTTCCTTCTCTGTTACTCTTTCATATTAGTGCGACAAAGACAGTTAGCAGCCTTTCGTTTACGATTGACCATTAAGCGTTAGCGATTGGCAACCTGTCTAAGCACCCTTGGCTTTGAGTGCATGTATTTTACGTCAGATATTTTTAAGGATGGCCGCTCCTGTATAATACCTGATAGAGGTACAGTCGACACAAATAACAAAGACTGACACACTTACATACAGGATGTTACACGGGCCACTGAAAACCTTGAACGGGGTGATCTGAGCGAACCGAGATATATCAAAAAAAAATGTGCCTCTTTCATACAAAATGTCGGTATCGATATCGATCGGTCAAAATATATGAAAATAGTACATTACGCCATTGTCAGCCTCTGTAGCCTAGTTGGTAGTGACCCTGCTTACGAAGCTGGAGGTTCCGGGTTCGAATCCCGGCGAGGGCTTTCTTTGTGTATTTATTTATCACAAAATTTGTTCCTTGGTCATGGCTGTGTATGTATCTAAGTATCTATACGTATCTATCTATTATATATATCGTCGCCTGGTACCCACAACACAAGTCTTAATTGAGCTTACCGTGGGACTAGGTTGATTTGTGTAAGATGTCCCAAGATATTTATTATTATTATTTGTATGTCTTTGCCATATCTCGGTACCATGGGGTCCCGGGCCTTTGGGAGGCATACGTGGGGCCGAAGCCAACAGCGCAGAGGCCCTTTAAGACAATTAATATAAAGCAAAGGATACACGTAGCGGATACCATCCCCGACCGCACAATATGATACGTCCGGAGATGGTCCCCGCCAGGTGCAAAGACTATTGCAGTGCAGCACCAGTGCTGCAAACTCCACCTGCATGAAAAAAAGGAGACTTGGAAGAAAAAAATCAGGAGACAACAAAAAAAATCAGAAGATTAAAAAAACATACCTTTTTGTGCTAATTATAAATTAATTTGATTTAGTAAAATAATTTAGTGAAACAGACAACACACAAAAAACAACGTGACATATGCATTTTACTTTATTCTCGTCTCATGACAATCAGACTTGACAGTTGACAGTGTTGACACTGACAGTTACTTTGAGGTTTTACCTTTTATACATTCCTATTCTATAAATTTTCGCTTATTGTTTTTCTTCTTAATGTTGCTCATGCTCATACATGCTTTTATTTTATAGAGAGAGCATTTCTTTGGTGATATTGTGGGCAAAGCAAGAACTTTTACTGTATAGCCTTGTACAGTGCAAAACCAAAAACACACACCACAAAACATTAATTTTATTAATTAAATAGTACTTTACTGGACCTTCCACTGGTACACGTTTTCTTTATTTTTTCCTTGATCACAATCACAACACAACTGCAGTTTACGTTACTATAGTACGCGGCACGAGCATAGAGTTAGCATAAATACAGCTTTGAACAAATGAACAGCTTTCGCGGCAAAATATTACCGGTTGACATTGACACTTGACTGACGAGACTGAACAAGGAAGTGACTGATTTGACACATGGTACAACACAGATAAGAAATAATCGAGTCGATGGAATGACAACGTTCCGTTCCATAATCTTCGTTCAATTACATAGAAATGTAAGTGAAAATACTTGTTGCCAACCTAACACGGGTGGAGTTTGCAGGAGTGTAATCGCTACTTGTCAAAATCAGGAGATTTGACTCAAATCTATAAATAAAACAGTAGATCAGGAGACAGAGCTAAAAATCAGAAGAACTCCTGATAAATCAGGAGAGTTTGCAGCACTGTGCAGCACTGTGACTGCGATGGAAACTAGGTCATGGGCTATGGTTGGTATATTGGATGGACTGGATACTGGGTTATGGGAGGAGACTAGCGGACACCTGCCGTGACAATCAGTCTCAAAATTGTAAAAAGGCAGGTGGTGACTCGCCAACTCATTAAGTGGGCCCTACAAATGGCCGCACGCACAGTGCGACAATAGCGCAACACTTCAGAGCGGCTTTGAGGTTGTCGAGAGGTGAGACTGCGGTAGCCAGATCCCGGTAATCCGCTCAAGGGCCGCCGGCGTTATGACATTTTACACTTCCAACCTGGAGCATAGGTCCCGCTCTTGCGAATCCACTCTGGCCGGCCGGTCAAGGCAAGCACAGAGGCGAGGGCTATATAAAAGGGCCCTCTGGAATAGGGGTCCGCGGTGTCGCCACTCACCGTCAGCTCGCCACAAGCTGCCCCCGCGGGGTTATTATTATTATTATTATTTATTATTATTACGACACAAGTGAGAAAAACATGAAATACTTTCTTTTTTGCACGTGTCTCGTACGTCGTTTTTTTAGCACAGATGGCCCTCCGAAGTTTTGGACCTGGCGTAAAATGACACAATTCTCGCACTAGAGCCTAAAGGAAAAACATGAAATTCAAACGTTTTAAAACATCGCCACTCGTTTCGAATTTCATGTTTTTCGCACTAGTGTCGTAATGTACTATTCAGAAAAGAAGACCCTACGTACTGGTAGTTTCGACCTGACAAGAAATGACTCCCTTCGGTCGTGTTTTAAAACATCGCCAGCGCCACTCGTTTCGAATTTCATGCTTTTCGCACTTGTGTCGTGTGTTGACAGTGGACTATCACAGGCTGATGATGTGATGATCTGATGATGATGTTTTTCTGCATTTGCTTTTAATTTAAGGGAAGCTTATTTAGGTCAAATATAATTAATTTCTCTAAGAAACTAATGTCGTAACTCTTACTGTTATTAAGTTATTTAAAAAATGAGTTTAATGACTGAACAAGTGTATTGCTACCTTTATTACATTCAAATGTTACTTATTTTCACATGTGCCGTCAGTCACCTGAGATTAACTTTTATGTTATTCTTAAGGTTCTCTCACACTTATTATTTCATTTATTACTTATGAAAACGCAAAAAAATATTTTTTTTTTCGAATTTATCTGAAGTTGATATACCAGACCAACTTTTGTTAATGTCCCAAGTAACTATCCAATTTAACACAAATCAACACGAACACCGTGTATATTTAAACTTTAGTTTAAAACTCACTTAATCTCATTATAGTCCAAGAGCCAGTGAACCCTGAGAGTAACGGTCTTCCTGTAAGGTTAGAAATTTGTATACTAACGGTTTATGGAATTCTAAGAGCAATAGCCATGACCTGGCAGGCGTCAGCCCTGCACGTCATCAGGCCCTTTATTTTTTGAACTGTTAAGTAAATTGGATTTCAAAACTTGTTTCTGTAAGTTTGAAAAATTTATAGGATAAAGTTAATTTATTGTACATCTTAAAAAAAAATTGACAGGCGAGTACAATAAGCAGAAGTATATGACAGGTCAATTAGAAAATGCACAGTTGATGAGGTAAAATAAACTTCATCCTGTATACTCGAAATTTTTATATGTCTTCAAATAAACGTCTCAGAGTAAGTATGTGCAATGCCAGGCGGTTTTGAACAGCATAAGACCTTGCCAGGCGAAGGGACAGTTAAGTAAATTGGGTTTCTAAACTTGTTTCTGTAAGTTTGAAAATTTAATAGGATAAAGTTTATTTATTGTACATCTTAAAAATAAATTGACAGGCGATTACAATAAGCAGAAGTATATGACAGATCGAATAGAAAACGCACAGTTGATGAGGTAAAATAAACTTCATCCTGTATACTCGAAATTTTTACATGTTTTCAAATAAACGTCTCAGAGTAAGTATGTACAATGCCAGGCGGTTTTGAACAGCATAAGACCTTGCCAGGCGAGGGGACAGTTAAGTAAATTGGGTTTCTTAACTTGTTTCTGTAAGTTTGAAAATTTAATAGGATAAAGTTTATTTATTGTACATCTTAAAAATACATTGACAGGCGATTACAATAAGCAGAAGTATATGACAGATCGAATAGAAAACGCACAGTTGATGAGATAAAATAAGCTTCATCCTGTATACTCGAAATTGTTATACGTCTTCAAATAAACGTCTCAGAGTAAGTATGTATAATGCCAGGCGGTTTTGAACAGCATAAGACCTTGCCAGGCGAGGGGACAGTTAAGTAAATTGGGTTTCTTAACTAGTTTCTGTAAGTTTGAAAATTTAATAGATAAAGTTTATTTATCTACAGGAATATCATAATTTCCCTGTTATGTATTCAGAAGCGGTAATGTAATGACCTATATTAAGAGACCGGTGTCTGTGGCTGTATCATAATGTTAACATTAAAGTACAGGCAGAGTACAGTGCATCATAATGTTGACATTAAAGTATCGTCGTCATGATTATTAACATTATGAAGTCAACTTCTTTTTGTTGTTTTTTTTTTTCAATAAATATTTATTGTAGGATATCCTTACTCAAATTGAGTGATTTCAACTGATTTGAATTTTTATGTTTAGAGGTAATTACTTAGTGGATATCAATGAAAATAAAGGTAAATTGTCATTCTAAACTAATGATATGGATGTAGATAAAGTTATGTATGTGACTGTACATAATTAGGCATTAAACACTCGTGTGATCTTATTATGAAACTCGCCTACGGCTTGTTTCATAAAACCTCTTTAATGCCTCTTATTATGCGCCAGCCACATAAACAACTATTATTGTACTTACGTCTTTAAAAAAAATACAGGCGAGTTGTTGGCATCAATTAAGGCGCCTGATGAAAATAAACATGCAATGCGGCCTTCGCAGCTCACCGCCTCTTAGTTATAAGGATCTTTTTTAATGTAATTTTGCATGTCACTTCGTCAGTCACTATTAAATCCACTAGTCACAGCTAACGGACGTCTCCTTATTTTAATCACCCTGAAGTTTTCTGCACCAAATCCCTCAGACCCTTGAACACGAGTAATCGCTAGTTAGTCGCTAGTAGTAGTGGAGTAGTTGCTAAGGGCGTGCAATTGAGAGGTGCAACTGTCCCCTCGCCTGGCAAGGTCTTATGCTGTTCAAAACCGCCTGGCATTGTACATACTTACTCTGAGACGTTTATTTGAAGACATGTAAAAATTTCGAGTATACAGGATGAAGTTTATTTTACCTCATCAACTGTGCATTTTCTAATTGATCTGTCATATACCTCTGCTTATTGTAATCGCCTGTCATTTTATTTTTAAGATGTACAATAAATTAACTTTATCCTATTGAATTTTCAAACTTACAGAAACAAGTTTTGAAACCCAATTTACTTAACTGTCCCCCTCGCCTGGCAAGGTCTTATGCTGTTCAAAACCGCCTGGCATTGTACATACTTACTCGGAGACGTTTATTTGAAGACATATAAAAATTTCGAGTATACAGGATGAAGTTTATTTTACCTCATCAACTGTGCATTTTCTAATTGACCTGTCATATACTTCTGCTTATTGTAATCGCCTGTCAATTTTTTTTTAAGATGTACAATAAATTAACTTTATCCTATAAATTTTTCAAACTTACAGAAACAAGTTTTGAAATCCAATTTACTTAACAGTTCAAAAAATAAAGGGCCTGATGACGTGCAGGGCTGACGCCTGCCAGGTCATGGCTATTGCTCTTAGAATTCAATAAACCGTTAGTATACAAATTTCTAACCTTACAGGAAGACCGTTACTCTCAGGGTTCACTGGCTCTCCAGCTATTATTTCCTATTGCGTGTCCAATTCTGTCCTTTTTTTTATTCCCGGAACGTAAGTGACAGCGTTACAAGCGCGGAGAGAGCATAAATCACACACACGGCTTTAAACCAGATTACACACACACGCGCATAAATGTCTCCAACAAAATAAAACACTGTCATATATTGATTGTGCCCTTCGGCGGTTGTCCCTGTCGCTCACCGGTCAAGGTGGGTCGTGCGAGCGGGAAAGCCGTAGGATTAATAATGGGTGACGCCCATTTGGATTGTTTTATGGGAGTTTGCGAGTCTTGGGTTATTCTGCACACTTGCAGAAGTAAGGCATAATAAAACCAGTAAATATTGAGACATGTTCCATATGTATAATTAGGTAATTTCATATGAATATGACCCAAAATGTATCAATCGAAAAATATAATAATATTTAAAATACAGTCACTGGTATAACAAGGTAGAAAATTAAGTAGTGTGACTGCTTGAGAAAACACAAATCAAAATATTTAGTAAAAAATTAAATTATTTAATTTGAATTTCACAAAAACGGAACGTAAAAATCTTTTTATTTGTGGCTTCCATGATTGTGAAACATTTGAGTTTGGTCGCTTTTTGCACTGTCCAAGAATCAAAATTGGTCGTTTTCCGCATAACTATGGGCAGTTTTAAGTACCCTTTTCAATGTATACATACATACATACATACATACATATACATACATAATACATTATCAGCCTATCTCAGTCCACTGCTGGACGTAAGCCTGTCCTATTAACTATGCGTATAGATAGACGCATATTAGGAGGTAAGTGTCCATAATCGCCACGAAGAACAAGCGGATTAGTGATCGCAGTAATGTGTCCAGCCAGTGTCCACTAGGATGACGCTGCTGCCCATCATCATTTTTTACACTTCAATCCCTTAGTCGGCTCTTACGTCACCAGGGGGAAGTATTGGGGTGTTGACAAATGTATTCCTACTGCTACTATTACTACATATAAATAGTTTAAATTCTTATTATGAAAATAAAAAAAAACGTTTCAAATAAACGTTCCCACTTACCCTGATAGCACATTTACGAAGCCATAACCGCCACGTGAACTGAATACTATGCTTATGTCTACGCGAATACGCGATATGGCTAGCCAGTTTGGGGGACATTATATAGAGATTAATTTACCCTTTGTTAGCGATGTACTGTTTGGGGTGCATAAGTTACCCTAGACGAATCGATAGTGATTCTGAGCGATGTTTTGGTAATAATTGAACTGCGTGATTCATGTGTACGAGTAGGTAGCGAATTTAATATACAATGCTTCATAGTTCTCATAAGTATTGATAGAGTAAATGCTTAAGGCTGTCACAGACGTGGGTCATAATTTTTTTCGTTGTCTTGTTTCATACCACTCTGTCACGATTTTAGTTGCTGTTTCGACTCATTATATTTAAAAAAATCCGGGGCACAACTATTTCTTTTTCACGTTAAAATTTAATCCATACATTAGAAATTGAAAACAAAACACCATACAAAAATCACCACTGCGTCACGTTTTTTAGGGACACAAAATAAGACAACGAAAATAATTTCGACCCACGTAGCGATAATCTCGGTTTCAATAAAAGCCTGCGTGATGTTAGCACACTGCATTATAGCAAGGTATCGCAAGATACTGAGCTATAATATTATATATCTTACGGTAGTCGGTATCTTAAGGCATATTGCGATATATCTCCGACTCTTTCACTATACAGGTAGAGAGTTATCTTATATCATTAATATTGTATCTTTGCCGTGTTTGGTGCCAAGCTAATTTGTAAGACATCTTACGATATTTAAGGTATCTTTTGGTATATTATCGCTATGTGTCGTACGTGACGGTTCATCGTGTAAGCATAGACAAATAGATCATAGAACACTCACTCGTACATGAATAATATGTTCAAAGGGAGCTTCGTGGGAGCCAATTATTAATAAAAGCTCATAAAGTACGTTTTGAAGAGAATTTACAGTTATTACAAAGCTGTTTTACCATATCTTCCATACAATTATTATCTAATAACACGAGTTGTCATGTATGACTTTAGAGCTCTATGATTAGTTATTACTCTATCATAGCCTATGGTCCTAACTGAAGTGCTTATTAATATCTAGCAAAGGTCATTGGGCGTTTTTGACCCGCTTTATGATTTTTCGCGTACAGAGACCAAACTAGCTTGAAAATAAAGAATTAAATCTCACTTTTCTAAATATGTAATTTTTCCGTATGTATCAACCGGGAAAAAAAGTTATTCGGATACAAATCCGAAAAAAACCGGTCTCTAATCTCAATAAGGCTTAGTTTCTCCCTCTGGGTTGGAAGGCCAAATGGCAGTCGTTTCCACAAAAAATAGTGCTACGTTAAAGCTTATAAGTGACCCATATTTACTGTCCGCGAGTGTATAACAACAGCAACAGAACATAACAGCAGCTATACAGAGAATTAAAAAAAAAAACAATAGTTCTGACTTAATTCATTGCAAAATTCTAGAATGATAAGAAAATCTTTTTATTTTTTTTCTCAATTCTCCCATGCCTTGCAAGAATGCGACTCATACCACTCAGTAGCACTAACATTTACCTACATTCCTAGCCCTCTTTCGTTTGTGTACGCAGTGGGTCATATGCCCGAACAAAATGCCCAATGACCTTTAAATTATATTCATAAAATTTTCGGACAAAATGAAATCAACTTAATTTCCTGTCGAGTTGGTTGGTTGGTTAGTCGTTATTTAACAGATTTAAGTATACTACGACACATTTTTAAATAAGTACACCTTATTTTGTCTTTGACTGTACAGTCAAGGGTATAAATATGTATACACTTTTTTATCTTATGCCGTTACAATAAGGTGCAAAAGTGTATACATATTTTTGCTCTTGACTGTACTCCTGTATTGAACTTATTATCCATCACACCATCAGCCTATATCAGTCCTCTGCTAGACATGTGTCTTTAGGCTATATGTATGGACGTATAAGCCCATAATAGCCACGCTGGGCAAGCGGATTGGCGAACGCAGTAGTGTCTCTACTATGATGACGCTGCTGCCCATCATCAATCTTTAAACGATCAGTAACAAACCTATCATCATCATAAATTTAAGAGTCAATCTCTTGTCGGCGTAACTGATGAATGTAGCTGTCTCCATCTAACTCTGTCCAAAGCCGCCTCCTTGACTTCCTTGTACGACACGTCTACTTTCTCTTTTATTTGTTTCATGTAACTTCTTCTAGGTCTCCCTCTTCCTAGCTTTCCTTCAATCCTTCCTTCTATTATATTTTTTATCATGCGTCATGTCGTATAAGGTGGCCAAACATATTCCCTCTTCTATTTTCTATTATCTTTAACAAACTCCTTTTTTCATTCACTCTTTTAAGCATTTCTTCATTTGTGATTTTTTCTGTCCAACTTATCTTTTCCATCCTTCTCCAGCTCCACATTTCAAATGCTTCCAGTATCTCCCTGTCCTTTTGCGTCATGGTCTGATTTTAACAAACCTATGTATAATACTTTTGTTAAAATCAGAGTTGTACTTTTTTGCTTATAAATACGGTCTCTTAAAGCAAAATCACGTGCCTAACCTAAGGTAGCATTGTCACACAACTGCGCGCACGCAATTCATAGTTCAAAGGAAATAGTGGACACTTTCTCTTCACATAATAGTATGCGCTGTTACTTCCGCTATCAGATTTATTGCGACGGGCGAACTGCGAATAAATATGTGAACATCTTTACTTTGACGTCGGATAGACGAGATACGAACCGACTGATTTCGTAGAGTGGGGGATAGAATGAGCATTCGCTCGTTTGGTCTAAATACACCTGAAGGCGTCATAAGAGTGGGGGAGACAAATCCACGAAAATTGCGGATTTCAAAGCGCAGTGGTCGCTGAATGGGCCCGTAAATAGATCACCCACCATTATTTTTACACCCTGCGTAAATAATAAAATGAAACTCTAATGAATAATGAACGTATTGTGAAAATTTATGAACTAAATATTTTGATTTGTACTTATATTTTTTCCCCAGGATATCATATAAGTACCAAAGAAAAAACGACCAAGATCACCAACGTCCGAGATGGGGATCGAACCCATGTGCTCAGCTTTCGCGGCAGTCACCACCAGTAAATTTTCTCGGGTATATGCAATCCCTTACAAGGCTAGGCGCCTTTGACCATTCTCTAAAGGCAAGCAATACGAGTACATGCCTGCACCTCTAAACTGAAAAGTAGCAGATTAAAGAGTTCTACAATACAACTCACTTATAATTACTATATTTTTCTCTTCAATCACAGTACCAGAGGTTTTATGACGTCAGTGCCAGCTCAATAAGTTGCTCCTATACAGATGTGTGATTACATTAGTCACCCCATAGAAACAATGATGGGGAAAGGGTACCATGGGAACTGGGCACCCTTAACATTCGCCGTAATTATTTAAGTACAGATTACAGAGTTGCAGTTAGGGCTTCTAATTCCAAGATTCGAATATTTCGATTATTCGGTGTATTTGAGTATTCGAATAATAGGGCATGAGATCAGGGATCGGATACCGGTATTTTCAACCAAACCGGTTTTGCCTCTAGACGTCAAACCGAAATAATAGTGTTCTCGTTTTCGGTTACCGGTTTTTAAACGGTTAATATGAGAGAACTGTTCTTCAGCAGGTTTTGTTTTTGTTGAACGAAATTAACCGGTTTCTACGTCAGAGGTGTCAATGTCAGAGATACAACGATGGCTCTGAGTTTTGAATAGGAATATGGAGGTACCGGGTTCGATCGTCGTAGTAGGCAAACTTTTTCCATATTTGCGTTTTATAATTTAGATACCGAGAAAAATCGTTTTAAGAATTCATTAATATGCATTGGACACTTTACTTTAAAGGTCATCATCATCATCATCAGCCTATGTACGTCCCACTGCTGAGCACAGGCCTCCTCTCATAAGAGGGTATGGGCAAGTCTCCACGCGGGCCCAGTGCGGAGTGGAGGCTTCACATACACCTTTTGAATTTCTTCTCAGATGTAGGTATGCAGGTTTCCTCATGATGTTTTTCCTCACCGAAAAGCTATCGATAAATATCAAATGACATTCCATACATAAATTCCGAAAAACTCAGTAGTGGTACGGACGGTGATCGAACCGACCACCGCCTGTTTGAAAGTCGAGTGCTTGAACGACTAGGCTACCGAAGCTTCTAAGGTCTTTCTTTAAAGGTCATTGGGTGTTATTGACCCGCTTTATGATTTTTCACGTACAGAGACCAAACTAGCTTTAAAATATAGAATTAAATCATTTCTTTACCTATGTATCAACCAGGAAAAAAAAGTTATTCGACAGTTTGTGTTCGAGATAGTGTTTTCAATGTTTTTACTTTCAGCATTGTGTAATTCCGTAAACGGTTGTGACCTACTAGTCGTAGTAGGTAGCAGACGTTGGTCTTTCAATCTGGAAGATTCTGGGTTCAAACCTCAGTTCGACCAATGAGTATTTTGGAACTTATGTACGAAATGTCATTTGATATTCAGAACTAGCTTTATGGTGAAGGAAAACGTCGTGAGAAAACCGGTCTCTAATCTCAATAAGGCGTTTCCACAAAAAATAGTGCTACGTTAAATCATAAGATTAGGTTGCCAAGCGGACCCCAGGCTCGCTAGAACTGTGACTGGTGCCGAAATAACGCTAATAGGGTGCTGACTGTCAGCATTGCACAAAGTATTGTATTGTATTTAGCGATGGGCAATTTCTGAAACATTTCACATATTACACATACATACTTCTGAAAATTACATTATTGACAAGAAACGTTTCTGAGAAAAATGTTACCGAATAAATTTCACTTAAATTTCATGTCACTTCTCCGCTACTTCTGACACCAGTAGAACAGATTATGATTATTAAATTCGTAACTTTAGACGGCCTTTATACCTGTAAATTTTACGTAAGTACAACTTACGAAAAACTGGACGAAGCTTTGTGCAAGAATGAGATATTATCACTATCTCATTCTTGCATATAGCTTCGTCCCTAGATTTACGTAATTAACTTACAGGTGTAAAGCCGGCCTTATACGAAGGACGGAAGTTCAAGACCGAGTTTAGATTTTTTTCAGTTTTTTTTTGTATATACAATATACAGGTTGTCGCTGACTATGCTTTATAATAATAATAATAAAATTTATAAATGCGGAAATGAAATTTATAATTAGCTATTGCATTTGATTAATGTCAATGTCTGACATACCGATTTATGACTTAATCACAATAAAAAGGTGAGTCTTAACATGCGATATCAGTGTATTGCTGGTTGAAGTGGCTGTTATAGATAAATAAATTAATTGACAAACTTGACACTTATTAACCAGTTCAATAAAGTTTCACGGAACGAAATAAATTCTGTTCTTCATAAATACCGGTAACCGAAATTGATTCGTTCTTTATGAAAACGTTATTGCTAATTATCGGTTAATGACAGAACAGAAATTTAAACTGTTTACGAACAATATTAACCGGTATTTTGAAACCGGTTCCGATCCCTGCATGAGATAATAGGTAATAATGGAAAATATTAGATTTATTATAACATAATTAATCGATTTTTTTGGGCTTTTTGATATGATAATGTTATAATAATAAATATAAATATAATACCCAAAAAATTACGATGTAGACACTTTACAGCAACAATCACAATCCTGCTTCAATAATATATTTATGGATTTTTAACAAATTTTCATGAAATTTTGTTACGATGAAATAAATAATTCGTATCTTATATCCATCTCGTATTACATGACTATATTGACTATACTGTCTGTCAGCTAGGTACTAAATTCAAACAAGAATAGGCCATACCCATCAGCAGCCTTTTTCTGCTACCTATGCATTTGGAGACAAACCCATAATCGCCACACTCGGCAAGCGGGTTGGCGATCGCAGTAACATCTACTATGATGATATTGATGATGCTGCTGCCTATCGTCAATTTTTCGAAAGAATTATCGGAGACACTTCAATCCCTTCCCTTATTCGACACTTACGCGCACGGCAGTTGGGATGGTGACAAACGTATTCTTGCTGCCGTCAGCACGTGGCGCCACAGGGCATGAACTTTCATTTAGGAATCGTCTGCTGAGAGCAGCCATTTTGGTGCATCGATTTGTAAGTATAAATAGAAACAGGTTGCGCATCCTATAACGTGCTCACAAATATCAAATATAAACGCTGATTGTCCATACTATAGAGTACATGCTCAGATATTTTTAAACAGCCTGGCAGCTCTGATAAATCTGCTGGTGACTATACTAACAGGTCAGAACAACGCATATCGACATGATAAATAAGGAAGCCATACAAACCCATACATAGGTAACTAATAAGCATGCAAATCAAGTCATTGAACTTCTTATTTCCTTGACTTTCCCACACATGGTCTTTCCTAGTGCACGCCATTTTAGAACTTACTGATATAGCAATGCGATGTATAATAGCGTGAAAGTGTTGTATAAAATGTCGTAGATTCGTATGAAGTCAGACATTGTTAGTTCTGGAAAAAAACATTCCCATCGAGCTTGTTTTAAAACCGTATTCCGGTAAATGTGGGAGGACTAGTGCAGAATTGCAATGAAACTTATAAAATGTCCAGTTTGCTTCACTGATTTCACTGTTTTCGATTTGTCAAAACTAATTACAAGAAATAAGTTCTTTGAGTTGAGAAATAGGTACGAGTTATGCTTCGTTTCGCTTCTCATAAAGTAATGTTTAACAAAGTAATCACAAAATTAAAAAAAATACACAATCTTAGCTATAGGTTAAGTTAAGTGCATTAGTTAGATTTAACCCTTTCACAACCAGAAAAAAAAGTATTCGTTTTAATTTTAACTCTATAATAAAGTTAAAGATCACAACTGCGAAAATAACGAATTGGGTTTGTGATCGGCGTGCAAAGGGTTAATCTATGTATATAAATTTTAGTTTTGAGAATAAATATGAAAATATCCAAGATCCCATCATAGACACCAACTTAGTGCAAACGGTCCCATCTCGGGCTTATACGCGTTCGATAAAAAAAATCTAAAACTGTTCACGATTCTCGGAGATATACATAATTTGTTGCTGTAGAGTCCAAATTGTTGTTTTTTCGTTAGTATTCGAATACCTCGTGACGTATTATTCGAAATATTCGAATACATAAACGGTCGAATATTCGAATTGAAAGCCCTAGTTCGCTCCTCAGAATAGGCATTCTTGGACATACAATATGTACGAGATCGATCGAAGCGGAATCATCGGAAACGGTGTCGCCCGGTTCCTAGTATTATTAACTGCTGTTTACTTAGAACTTGAAGTATGCAGCAGCAGTGCAGATATGTACATATTACATATACAGAATTTATTGCAATTTGTGTAATATAAGCTTAACATAAAGTCATTTGTATCCGAATTTTTGGATTAAAGTTGCGAGCAAGACTTTCGTCAGCCTCTAGCCTACGGCCCTACCGCGCAAAACAAAATTCGTAAATTTCGAGGATTTGTCTCTCTCACTCTAATGACGCCTTCGTTTGAGTAATAGAGAAAAATTCTCGAAATTTACGTATTTCGATTTTCGCGGTAGTAGGCCTAGTTGGTAGTGATCCTGGCACAGAATTAGATTTGGATAGAAGAAACAAGTTCATTCATTTGTATGGCGGCCGAGCGTGTCAGATTTTGTACTGAAGTACCTTGAGTATTCATATTTTTTTTTGTTGTTGCAATTAATATTACTTAAGGAGGCATTATTAATGTTTTTGTTCACTTCAACTTTCAAAATTTGACGCCCGAAAGCTGCAAGCTGCGATTAAAAGACGGACAAACTCAGTAGATTTCACTGACTTCATTTGATACGCTAAGTAGATACGTTTGCTTGATCTATGGTATATAATATGACATCTGTGGATCCTGGCTACGAAGCTGGAGATTTTGATTTAAAAATTCCCGCGAGTGTATTACTTGTTGTATTACACACGAGTGTGGTTCTATGAAACGAAACGAATTTCATAATATGACCACACTAGAGTGATAATCTCATAATGCCTAATAAAATCAGACGCATAGGTACAGTCATGTCTAATAATATTTATACATTTTGGAACGTATGTCAAAGGCATAAGGATCAAAATCGTATACATATTATTAGAGCCGACCGTACATAATTTTATCTATGACAACAAAAAATCATGTTGGCGGCAGAATACCAAGCTTGGTTGGTAACTCTTTAATACACTAAAAAAACCAGTCGCATAATATTATTAAGGTGCATTCAGACCAAACAAGCATTCGCTATTCTATCCCCCACTCTACGAAATCAACCAATCACGTTTTGTGTAACGATCGAATTTCGTGGAGTGGGGGATAGAATCACGATAGAACAGCGAATGCTCGTTTGGTCTGAATGCTCCTTTATGAAATTTCAATAAGACATCGGTTGTCGATATTTTAATGAAACTTTTTGTTCCCAACGTATAAAATGTAGTCAGCCGTCCATTTCACAGATTATAAATATTATAATTCTGTAGATAAAAGTAACTAGGGGTTTGAGTACTCTGCAAGTTTTGTTTTAAGGAGCATGCAGACCAAAAGAGCATTCGCTGTTCTATCCCCCTACTCTACGAAATTCGAACGTTACACGAAACGTGATTCGTTGATTTCGTAGAGTGGGGGATAGAACAGCGAATGCTCTTTTGGTCTGCATGCACCTTTATACAATACATTTAAAGATTTTAAAGTATTTAAATGATGATTAGTGCGCTTTTAGCATTTTCTACTCTTATTTATTCTGCGCTGTGACCAACTTGGAACATTTCCACATAAAAATAAAATTACCTCCAAGCAGCATTCTTCATACAGGATACACTTTGTATCTTCTAAGAAGCATCTGACATAACGCGCACAGCTATCATTATCGATTATTTTAATTACAACGAAGCACTTATGGCTGCCATAACGATTTGTATTAATTGTTAGCCAATCGTGCCGTTGTGTAATGATCCTAATGATATTTAAGGCCTGAGGACCAACCGCAAACCAAAAAGAAGTGTTATCTCTCTCTCGCACTTGTAAATTCGAACGTAAGTGTGACAGAGAGGGAATACGTCGATTGCGATTCCCGGTAGGCCTTTTGGCCTACTACCGCGAACACCGAAGTTCGTAAATTTCGGGAATTTGTCTCTGTCACTCTAACGAAGGCGTCATTAGAGTGATAGAGAAAAAACACGAAATTTAAGAATTTTGGTGTTCGCGATAGTAGACTTGTCTCACCATCCCCGAATAAAATTTGTCAGATATTCCTCTGATTAGCTGTCCTTTTCTTTTATATGCCTGAGGGAAGGGATCGTATTCATTTTAATTGTCTTCTCAGTTGGTCTGATGCTGAAAATATGAGAGCAATCAAGGAGTGGATATCCGTTAAAGGAAACGCTCACTCGAAAGCTCTAATCCAGGAGTTAAACAACAAAAGCACTAAAGAGCTACTTGGGCTCAAAAGACAAAAAGTATGTGCAGTAGCCAGTACTCTAACTGGACACTGTACTTAGTTTGTCTGCGCCAGTCTGAAACGCGCCATAGATTCAATAGTCATATAAGCTCCGCGCGGAGATCCGCGCGGGCGGTCCGCGTGACACAAGAACCAGCATAATGGGTAAGAAACAAGAAGCGACAAGCAGGATCTGCCAGGAATCAGAGGAAACTGCTATGCACATTCTCTGCTCCTGCGGACCACTAACAAAAGAAGTATTCACCTAGGTAGGCACGTACTTCAACTCAACCTCACGAGGTACAGAATATTACAGCCCAAAGAATCTGGAACTACCTAGACTCAACGGGTATTAGTAATGAACTATAAAACAGGGCTGCCACAATAGATCGCAACCGGTCGATGCCGCAAATTTTCGCCGAGCTGTAGGCATAAATAATTACACAAATGATGCCCTCCCTGGCATTCAAACCTAGAACCTCCAGTTTCGTAGGCAGGGTCACTACCAAATAGGCTACGGAGGCTGACAAATTCAGGAAAAACAACCAACCAAGCGACATTCAAATCTCTAAAATTATAATTACAAAACCTAAGCTGAAAGGCTAAAGTAATTAAACCTAGGTACACTAGGACTAAGTGCATAAAGCGATGTGATCTAGCGCATTCAGCGGCGACCTAGATTTCCCTCAAAGGCTTTTAACGGGAAGCCTTTCATATTATATAGTTGGTGTTTGTGTTTCGTCCTTTGTTGGATTTGAACGACTAAAAAGCTATTTTGAATTTTACTTTAAAATGAGGGTCTGATTAAAATAGGTTTGTCAAGCGTACTATAGAGTATCGTGTTCCTAAATTTTTTGGGAATTTGTATTAAGTAATAATAAATAAATATCTTGGGATATCTTACACAAATCAACCTAGTCCCACGGTAAGCTCAATTATGGCTTGTGATGTGGGTACCAGGCGACGATATATATAATAGATACGCCGCGACCAAGGAACAAATATTTGTGATAAATAAATACACAAATAATGGCTTTATGATGATGATAGGGAGCATCATCATCATCAATTAATAAATGGTCAGTGACTCTTACGGCACACGCGGGAAGAGTTGGGGTGACAAATATATTCTTACTACCGTCACCACGTGCCCAGCATTACTTATAAACCTTATAAAGGTGCATTTAGATCAAACGAGCATTCGCTCATTCTATCCCCTCCTACCTGAAATCAACGAATTTCGATGAATCACGTTTTGTGTAAAGAACGGATTTCGTAGAGTGGGGGATAGAATAACGAATACTCGTTCGGTTTAAATGCATCTTAAAGGTGTATCTAAATTAAATACAATTCTTCGTAGTCCACTGCCATACACAACAATTTTCCTTATTAGAAAGACATAAGATCGCTTCACAGTTCAGTTAGTACATTACATAGCCTAGGTTGACCTATTGAACCTAAGGATTTCTACAAGAGAAACGTGATGGCGCATAACCTAAGTCGATCTAGGTCGAATGACCGTCCGGTATTTACTAGTTGGTATCAGGCCTACTACCGCGATAATCGAAATTCGTAAAGGACTATGCGTCAAAATGGACCAAAAACCAACAGAGCTGGGGCCTATTTCTCGAAAGCTTGTAACTTGTAATACAAGCCGAAGTCCTTATGTAATTAATAGAGTCAAAAAGTGACTTCCACTTGTATTACAAGTAACAAGCTTTCGAGAAAAGGGCCCCTGGGAGTGTCATTAAAGGGCATTTCTCCGCGAGCGTTTCAACCGCCGTGACTTCGGTGGCAAGGCAACATTATTATTATTACGCGATTTCCGTAGGTATCTCATACATTTTTTGGATATCTTGGTAGTTGTCAACTACGTCTACCAATATATCCAAAAGTTCTTGCATCTCTCACGGGATTCGTGTGATAAAGCTGCCACCGAAGTCACAGCGGTTGAAACGCTCGGAGTAATGCCCTAAAAGGGTCTGCTTATGTACTTTATTTCATTCTATAGGTGCAAAGTTGAATTCCATTGGAAAATTTTATATGAGTAAGGCGTTCTGCGGAAACTCTCTAAAGGTGCATTCAGACCAAGTGAACATTCGCTATTCTAACCGCAGAGCTACCGCGAACATCGAGAGTAGTTTCGACCATCTGTCCCTTTTACACCAGTTACGCCTTAATTAGAGTGATAGAGATGTGCGGTGTGCCATCCAATATGACATTTACATACGCTACAACCTACAACGCACACGCTAGGCCTACGCGTACGCGCAAGTTCTGCTCACGCGTCTGGTGTGGCTTGATCTTAAATAAAAGCTTTTACAAATATCGCTAAGACAAAGTGTCACACATGTATGGCGATTGCCATAGATCTTTTTTGTCTTATAATACCAGTTTGACGGATTAGGCTCTGTCACAGACCATGCATGAAACTAGAATAAACCAAGGCTCGAATATACAGTATATAAAAAATGTGTATATACATTTTTGGCTTCGGAGGGGCATAATACTGATACTAAAACCTTATTTAATGTATTTAAATATATATCTTATGAAATATATATCTTTCAATTTATTAGACAGATTTTTTTTATCTCGGAGCGATTTTCTCCGAAAATATTGACTTTAGAAAAATATATTTTGGGACCCTTTTTAAACGACCAATTCAACGATCTCCACACTGTAGGATTACAGTAAAATAAAAAAAATCTTCGCCACTTTAGGTACCCGATTTTTTTTTATATATTTTACTAGCGACCCGCCCTGGCTTCGCACGGGTACTTATACCTACATAAAAACCTTCCTCTTGAATTACTCTACCTATTAACCTGTTAACCGCCGGTTGCTCAGTTAAAATTATGTGCCTCTAGCGCCACACGCAGTTTTCGTACCGAAACCGTAGTGATGTAATCGCTGCTACGATATTTTATCATGTGGTATACTTTAAAAGATAACAAAATTGTGTATTATTTATAAAATGTAAATAAACATCATATGTTAATAAAATTAAAATAAACAACATCAAACGGCATCAAATTTAGTAAATGAATACTACTGTAACCTAGATTTAAAGCCAGACAATATTTTAACAAAATTTTGTTTTCGGAATCCCTATTGTTGGAAATATACGACTCCGGCGGTAGAGAAATAGGAAAATGTTAAAGTGGATAGTGCTTGCAAACCGCGTCGTTTCCGGTAATCGATATTATTACCAATATTAATTTTAGTAAATGATAACAGTAAATTATATTTTGTAATGTCTGTTTGTACTCCATTATAAATTGTCATAGATATTTTAAACCAAAAGTATACTACGATTTCAATTAAATCTTACTTTAAATAAAAAAAGCAATGTTTTGATCAATGCTGTTATGATAATTTTGAAGAAGACAGCACTCATTACCTTTTCATCACACTTGCATTGCTTACGCGCGTAGCGGGAGTAATAGAAAAGTGAAATTCCCTAGGGAGTAATAGAAATGTCAGTACGTCATTTAATAATGATTATGTCTTAAAACAATTTTTTGGTTGGCAAGTGTGATGAAAAACATTGTGTGCATCACGGTCGGTAAGCGGAATACTAACTCGAGTCATAAAAGCCCTCCGCCTAACGGCGTCGGGCTTCTAACACTCTCGTTAGTAGTTCCGCACTTACCTCCCTTGACGCACAATGTACTATTTCATCTAATTCTAATTCATCATCTGTCTCAAATTCTTCAGTTTGTTCCTCACAGCCTTCCAAAATTCTTATTAATTCTTCAACGGTTGTCATTTTGCTAGTTACTGTTAGCCTCTACTGTGAGTATGTAATGAAGTTAATCCGATAATATAAGTACCTACCTACTAATAAATTTGTTATTAATCATAAGTAAGTACCCTCACTGTTATCGAATTGTGCACGCTTATGACGTCATAAGCAGTTGGATAAATGCGACTCTGGCGCTGGACACTTTAGATAGCATTGAAAGTACTAGTGTTGTAGATACTAATCATCGTATAAAGTCGAACGTCAAATAAATTATATATAATTCCATTCTAAATAATAATAAAAAACATAAGTGTGATGATTATTATTCAGATTAAACACAAATACAATTACTTACATTATTATTACGTATTATTCTTAATTCGTGTAAACCATATGCACAACTTCTAAATAAAGCAAGATAAAATTGGTCGCATCACTATTGTTGGATATATACGACTGCGGCAGGACACGTCTGAGGTAAAACAGTATTTAGCCATACGAGTTCTTCTCTATAATAAATTAGTTTTTTTTTTTCG
The DNA here is from genome assembly GCA_025490895.1 of Thaumatotibia leucotreta. Lineage (NCBI taxonomy): Eukaryota > Metazoa > Arthropoda > Insecta > Lepidoptera > Tortricidae > Thaumatotibia > Thaumatotibia leucotreta. Next base: position 10,442 of record JALPQI010001431.1, on the reverse strand, counting down.
TAAAAGGCAATAGTGAGAAAGAAATAATGGTCTCATATTTGTAAGTTGACCTTTGGATCTTCGTTATCATTGTTGCATAGCCATTAAGGACTACATATTACACCTAAAATCCCTGTCAATACTTGTGTTGTAAATATGCGACTGTGGCGCTAGCCGCATTGAAGTCACAGGTAGGATATATACGACACCGGCGGTTAATGGGTTAAAAAAAATCTCATAAAGGTAAGTTGCGTAGTTTTCAAGATTTAAGCGTACTAAGGACAGAAAAAGTGACTTTATTTTATACTATGTAGTGATAGTACCAGTTTGTCAGCGTGAATATTAGTGAATAATATGTATACCTAATTGCAAATTGCTAGTACATCTAGATTAATGTATGGTCTGTGCTCTCGGCCTTTTTGGTCACTAAAGCAATTAGCTATTGACTTTGACACGTCTCGGACTCGGACACTCGAGTGACTCAAACTAGTTTTGCTGAACATGAAGTTTTAATTAATTGTTCTACGAACAAATAAAACATGGAAGCCGCACGCCATACTAAATTGCCTTTCAAAAACGGTTCTGAATTTTAGTTGACAAGTGTCACCCCCTCTTCAATGCATCACGATAATGAATTTCAATATGAACATATAAAAACTTAAAAAAGTTGTGATTGGTCCCTCAAAGTTTTGATTGGCTATTTTCTATAAACATTTGTCAAAGATGTTGCGCCGAAATATGCGCGGTGTTAAGAAAAGCGCTATGTCCTGCCCATCTTGGCACAGTTGAACAATTTTTTTGGGGGCATTTTTGAGCTGGCATTAGACGTCCATGTTATATATGGTCGGCGAATTATTATAATTTATTTCATATCGCTATATTATAAAACAACATATTCTTATTCAGCTTCAGGATTTTTTGAAAAGGACGTGTTGTTTTTCCCTTTCTAGATTATAGACATATTGATAACACCGAAAGGGACAAACAATACTTATCGGCAGTTAGGTTAGGAGACATTTCGTCGCTATACTCCTCGGACCTCGGATCTGGGCATTTTCACTTTTAGAAACTAGGATCATAATAATATATCCTGTATCTTAGGCGAGTAAACATTATACAAGTAGATTCAAAATATAGAACATTAAGGTGCATTGAGACCAAACGAGCATTCGCTATTCTATCCCCCACTCTACAGGTGCGTTCAAACTAAAAGAGCATTCGCTGTTCTAACCTCCCACTCTACGAAATTCGATCGGTACACAAAACGTGATTGGTTGATTTCGTAGAACGGGCGCTAGAACAGCGAATGCTCTTTTGGTTTAAACGCACCTAAAGAAATCAACGAATCACGTTTTGTGTAACGATCGAATTACGTAGAGTAGGGGGTTAGAATAGCGAACGCTCGTTTGGTCTGAATGCACCCTTAGTCGTGTTATTTACACAAAAGGTATTAAAGAAGTCATTCTACATTATTATTACCCTAATAAAAACTGAGCTATTATTGCAATTTAGTGCTTAATTATCGTTACCTGACTGAAATTAAGTTTTTTTTTATTTTACGCTAATAGGGTGTCCCTAAAAGTGAAAAAGCTAAATCTACAGGAATCAATTTGTGGGAATGTCCCATTTCTTTCATTCCGAATACGAGTGCTTTTATTTCATTGAGTGTTGCAAATATACTGGGTGAAATCTTTTACATGATACAAAATCATATTTTCTGGATCTACTGATGATTACAGCTAACTTTTACTATGATATGGGACCATCTTTAAAAAAGTTACCACAAAATCTACATCTCCATACAATCGAGTTATCAATGTCAATGTATCTATACCGATTTTTTTTTATTCATAATAGGTAGACGTTTGACCACGATCATACCTGCTGGTAAGTTAAGTAATGGATGATGCAGTCTACGGTGGAACACGTTTACCCATGAGATACCATCATTCAAATGTGTATATCATAATAATTGTAAGAAACATCATACTTGTATTATGTTTATGGCCTTATATTGATATGATAATGTATGCACTTAGCCTAAACTCTCTGGTTCTTGTCTGTGGTCATGATAACTTTTTAAAAAGTACTGTCAGATTCTGGTTTTGGAGGGAGTTAGAGATAGGACTTGGGTTGTAATTATAATCAAGATAATTTATGTTAATTGTTATTAAACAAGAAAACCTACACATCTTAGTTTGATTTCTATAGTTCAGAAGTGGAATAAAACAATTCACGTGTCAACTCGCTCGGAAATTCACCAGTTTGTGTAGTAAAGTAACTGAACCGATAATACGAAGAAATATGAACACCAAATATGAATAACAGCCACGATAAAGATACTGATGAAGATAGCAGATCGCGATCAAGGAAACGAAAACGTGAACATCTTGTTATGTTCGTTTTCAAAGGTGTTCAAAACGCGATAAAGATTCCACAAGGCGAAGTTAGAAGTAGTGCTCGTACGCCGTTTTTACTTGAGCAGCGCACTGCTGATGATATTTCACCTCTACAACACGATGGTAATAGTGAGAATCTGCTAAATGAAAAAAGGCAAAGCAGATCTCGTGACCGCCGACAGAATTTGACCCTATGGTGAAGGAGCAAACAATTAACATATGGCTGCAAAAGGTTGGCAAATGTGCGAAACTTTATAACTGGGAGGATGACCAGATTATTCATTATTGTCTAACAAAGCTAGCAGGTGTAGCCCGCACATGGTATCAGGCTCTGCCCACTATGCTATTTTCTTGGTGTGAATGGAAACAGAAATTGATGAGTTCATTTCCAAATAGTGTGATGATTATGCTGAGCTACTGACTGAAATGCTGTCTAAAAGGATAAAATACAATGAGTCTAGAGTTATATTACTATGAAAAAAAATCAATTTACTGCCCTGATGTGAAGTTACAGTGATACATTAAAAGGTGGTATTGTATGGAAGTTGATAAGTTACCGTTTGAAGAGATATAAGAAATCACTTTGATTTAGTTATTGGACAAGCATGGGCAAACATAGCGAGAGAAGGGAATTTACTGATAAAGATGAGTATTCTGTTCATATCTTTATTATTTTTATTTATTTATTATTTATTTAATAAGCGGGCAGGTAGTTAGAAAACTGGTGTAGCCTGTATCCAGTGATCATTGTGACATCTACATTTAAACAATATTTTTCTGGTATTTGTAATGCCCAGCGTGGCGATTATGGGCATTTACCTCCTAATGCGTCTATACACATAGTTAATAGGAGAGGTCTATGTCCAGCAGTGGACTAACATAGGCTGATGATGATGATGATGATGATGATGATGATGGTGATGATGATGATTTGTAATGTGATAATTAGATAACTAATGTAATACAACAATTATTGAGAACTGATATTTATATAAAATTAAAGAGGTATGTAACTAACTATGGGTAGGCCCCCCACAAGCTGGACCGATGACCTGGTGAAGGTCGCAAGAGTCCGCTGGATGCGGGTGGCGCAGGACCGGTCATTGTGGCAATCTTTGGGGGAGGCCTATGTTCAGCAGTGGACATCTTTCGGCTGATATGATGATGATGATGTAACTAAAGTTCTGGGAATAAGCTATAAATATTATAAGTGTTCTTGTAATTTCAGATCTTGGCAGACTGTCTAGAGCAGGCCGTTGAGGCAGACTGTCTAGAGCAGGCCATGAATGTTCAGGTAACTTCAGATCTTGGCAGACTGTCTAGAGCAGGCCATTGAGGCAGACTGTCTAGAGCAGGCCATGAGTGTTTCAGATAATTTTAGATGTTGGCAGACTGTCTAGAGCAGGCCGTTGAGGCAGACTGTCTAGAGCAGGCCATGAGTGTTTAAGATAATTTTAGATGTTGGCAGACTGTCTAGAGCAGGCCGTTGAGGCAGACTGTCTAGAGCAGGCCATGAATGTTCAGATAATTTTAGATGTTGGCAGACTGTCTAGAGCAGGCCCTTGGGGCAGACTGTCTAGAGCAGGCCATGAGTGTTCAGGTAATTTCAGATCTTGGCAGACTGTCTAGAGCAGGCCCTTGGGGCAGACTGTCTAGAGCAGGCCATGAGTGTTCAGGTAATTTCAGATCTTGGCAGACTGCCTAGAGCAGGCCCTTAGGGCAGACTGTCTAGAGCAGGCCATGAGTGTTCAGGTAATTTCAGATCTTGGCAGACTGTCTAGAGCAGGCCCTTGGGGCAGACTGTCTAGAGCAGGCCATGAGTGTTCAGGTAATTTCAGATCTTGGCAGACTGTCTAGAGCAGGCCCTTGGGGCAGACTGTCTAGAGCAGGCCATGAGTGTTTAGGTAATTTCAGATCTTGGCAGACTGTCTAGTGCAGGCCCTTGGGGCAGACTGTCTAGAGCAGGCCATGAGTGTTCAGGTAATTTCAGATCTTGGCAGACTGTCTAGTGCAGGCCCTTGGGGCAGACTGTCTAGAGCAGGCCATGAGTGTTCAGGTAATTTCAGATCTTGGCAGACTGTCCAGAGCAGGCCCTTGGGGCAGACTGCCTGGAGCAGGCCATGAGTGTTTAGGTATTATCTCAGATCTTGGCAGACTATCTAAAGCAGGCTGTAATTAATAAAACATTAAAAAAAATACATATGTATAATCAGATAAACATTATAAGTTAACAAAAAGTCATGATTATACACTCTTATTATTAAGTTTGCAGAAAGTTTCCAATGAGTGATATGACAAAATTGCAGAGATATTTTATAGCTTTTATTGTAGTTCAGTCTGATATAAATTTATGATCTGTGAATAAATACTTAAGGTAAAAATAAAAACTTAATTAGAAAAAAATTAAGTTAACTATTGTTAGTGACAATGATATTAATGATCTCAGGTTATAGCAAAGTGTGTACCACATGTTCTTTGTTAAAGTTTATTATATAAAAAATTGAGTCTCAGACTAATCAATTGCATAAATCATTACTGCTTGTGTTGTTAATAAAAGTAAAATGTTACTCCTTATTCTCAAGAAGTCTTTGTGATACTGATAACTGACCAATCAAATTTAAAGTTACTTGTTGTTGATTGCTTGGAAATTTTAAGTGTACTAGTATAAGATTATCTATGTTAGGACGAATCCATTATATTATGATCTGTGAATAAATACTTAAGGTAAAAATAAAAACTTAATTAGAAATATTAAGTTAACTATTGTTAGTGACGATGATATTAATGATCTCAGGTTATAGCAAAGTGTGTACCACATGTTCTTTGTTAAAGTTTATTATATAAAAAAACTGAGTCTCAGACTAATCAATTGCATAAATCATTACTGTTTGTGTTGTTAATAAAAGTCAAATGTTACTCCTTATTCTCAAAAAGTCTCTGTGATAACTGACCAACCAAATTTAAAGTTACTTGTTGTTAATTGCTTGGAAATTTTAAGTGTATTAGTAAAAAATTGAGTCTCAAACGAATCAATTGCATAAATCATTACTGTTTGTGTTGTTAATAAAAGTCAAATGTTACTCCTTATTCTCAAGAAGTCTTTGTGATAACTGACGAATCAAATTTAAAGTTACTTGTTGTTAATTGCTTGGAAATTTTAAGTGTACTAGTATAAGATTATCTATGTTTGGACGAATCCATTCTGGAATTCGTCATGCACTTTTGTATCTAACAGTACATGTAGTTAGTGAGAGGGCTCACTAAATTATAATGGATGGCCGAGTTGTAAGAAACATCATACTTGTATTATGTTTATGGCCTTATATTGATATGATAATGTATGCACTTAGCCTAAACTCTCTGGTTCTTGTCTGTGGTCATGATAACTTTTTAAAAAGTACTGTCAGATTCTGGTTTTGGAGGGAGTTAGAGATAGGACTTGGGTTGTAATTATAATCAAGATAATTTATGTTAATTGTTATTAAACAAGAAAACCTACACATCTTAGTTTGATTTCTATATAATGCACTCGACTGTATTTGAGTCCCATAGTAAAAGTTGATCGCAATCATGACTAGATTCAGAAAATATTGTAAAAGATTTCATCTTGTATATGTACGAGGTTGAGTAAGTATAGCTGCGACTTATGAATAAGGGGTTAAAAATGTAATGTACCTACAACATCCGCAACGTAAATCTGAATTGTTCTCAAACTTAGTTATTGAATCAACGAGGATGCAGCGTTGGCTGCCGTCCAGGTTAGTTTGGCGACGAGGAGCCAGCCGTATATGGAATCAGGTTAAATGTGTGCTTATACTTCATTTTTTAAAGTTGCGAACAATGTAAGTAAACCTTTAATGTATTTTCTACGAACAAATAAAACATGGAAGCCGCACGCCATACTAAATTTCCTTTCAAAAACAGTCCTGAATTTTAGTTGACAGGTGTCACCCTCTCTTCACACGGTAATGAATTTCAATAAGAACCTATGAAAACTTAAACCGCCATTTAAAAAGTGTGATTGGTCTATCAAAGTTTTGATTGGCTACATTCTATAAACATTGTCAAAGATGTTGCGCCGAAATATGCGCGGTGTTAAGAAAAGCGCTATGTCCTGCTCATCTTGGCACAATTGAACAATTGTTTTTGGGGGCATTTTTGAGCTGGCGTTAGACGTCCATGTGGTCCATGGTCGCAGTGTATTTTATTAATCAGAAGCTGAAATATAATAATTAATAACTTAGATCTTGAGAAATTGTACGACAGCCTTTGTGCAAATCCATGTGTTATTCGGGTCAATAAACTTTTTTCTGTCAGTTATTATTGCGATGGTTACGGTCACCCGAGTCACGCTGGTTTTATGCCAAATTATGCTACTTAAACTATGCAAACGCTGAATGTATTCGAGGTTATAATATTTGAGGCCTATTGCATAACAAATTACATACAGATAATAATACAAGCGGAAGTCTCTTTCTAGTAAGAGAGATATAAAAGAAACTTACACTTGTATGATTAGTTGTACTTTTTTATGCAATAGGCCCCGGGTTATAATATATGTAGTTGACTGTACGAAAGCCAGCAATTCCCAAAACGTCATACAAAAAGCGGTCGTGCCGAAGGCGCAGCGCGGCCACAAAAAGTAATTTTGCCTGCCTGCATTCTTGGCGCGCTCCTTTTTGTCAGCTTAGCCTGTCGCCCTAAATTTACCCTTTTGATGGTGCCAGAGACAAGTAACGGCGTGTGGTGACGGCGGTAAGAATACATTTGTAACCACCCCAACTCCTCCTGCGGGTGTCGTAAGAGTCGACTAAGGGATTGAAGTGTCACTGACCATTAAGTGATAAAAGATTGATGATGGGCAGCAGCGTCATCATAGTACTGCGATCGCCAATCCGCTTGCCCAGCGTGGCGATTATGGGCATTTACCTCCTAATGCGTCTATACGCAATATACGCATAGTTAATAGGAGAGGCCTACGTCCAGCAGTGGACTATCATAGGCTGATGATGATGATGAGACAATCGATTCCAGTAGTAGATTTTTTTCTCTCTCTTGATAATGTCAGACGATTCGAAAGTGCTTATTAATTACTGTGCTTACTTGAATAAAGAATAGTTTGACTTGACTTGAGCGAATGCTCATTCCAGCGGCCCTACCGCGAAAAACGAAATTCGTAAATTTCGAGGATTTGTCTCTCACTCTAAATGCCTTCGTTTGAGTGACAGAAAAATCCTCGAAATTTACGAATTTCGATTTTCACGGTAGTAGGCCAGGGACAGAAACCGGTATTTTACAAAAGCCTCAAAATAGCCCGATATTTTAAAATGTTGTATACTCTTTACATAGTGCTCAATATTTTATGTCATTTACAACACATATCCATCCGAACGTCTCCGTCTAGACGGTGACGTTCGGATGGGTAGATTGGGTAGTGTTTGGAGATCAGCAGTCTGTAATATTTACTCGTCTTTCAGGTTTTAGGAGATGCAAGGCTTGCCAAGGCCATTTTCCCTGATAGCATGAATGTGAAACCTTTAATTAATTAGATTAATTATGTGTATTAATAGTATAACCATTCGTTTTGTTTTAATGGGAGACCTACTAAGCGGTTTGCTTCAGCGTGTCATTCGAAAATCAATTGCTGTACGTTGTACGTATAAGTCGGAGATGGGCATTAATAGATTATTATTTTAATCAACTAATTAATCGACGAAACAATTAATAGTCACAAATTAATCGCGATTAATTTAATTAAGATTAACTTAACCGTCGCAGAATTCAATTAACGATTAATTAACACCACAGCAGCAACACCAACCACAGCAGTTATTCTTAGTTAAAAACTTCTTTTTAGAATGATGTCTGAAGTCTGAATCATAATAATCGATAAAACAGCATGTAATATGCCGCTTTGTCGAGGCCTTACGTCAATATGGATAAATTATTTATTGACTAGATAGACGAAGAGCGGTTCAAATAGATACGTGATTGTATTTTGAGTTGACTTTAAAATAAAAAATGTGGTCAGCTGTATCTCAGTCCACAGCTGGGCGTAGGCCTCTCCCATTAACTACGCATCATCATCAACCTATGACAGTCCACTGCTGGACGTAGGCCTCTCCTATTAACATTATATACGCATTAGGAGGTAAATGCCCATAATCGCCACGCTGGGCAAGCGGCTTGGCGATCGCAGTAAGTGTCCATTATGATGACGCTGCTGTCCATCATCAATATTTTATCAATATATTTATAATGGTCAGTGTAATAATCCCTTAGTCGACTCTTACGACACCCGCAGGAGTTGGGGTAGGGAAAGGGACAAATGTATTCTTACTGTCGTCACCACACGGCCAGTTGCTTATAACTATGCGTATAGAAGCATTAGGAGGTAAATGCCCATCCATAATCGCAACGCTGGGCAAGCATGCTGGTGATCGCATCGCAGTAATGTGTCCACTATGATGACGCTGCTGCCGATCATCAATCTTCTATTAAAGTCAGTGACACTTCAATCCCTTAATAGACTCTTACGACCGCGGAAAGAGTTGGGGTGGTGACTAATGTCTTACTGCCACCACACGGCGAGTAGGTAAGTTAGTATTTTTTTCTACACCCGTATTTTATTTGTCGTGCAAAATGCTCGTAGCGTCTTTAATAACAATTTTCGGCTTCGCCCCAAATTGATACACGCCACTCACCTTTTTCGACCTCTCTTAAACAAGAGTTGCATAAATAGTAGATTGTGTCACAAGGGATCAAAATGGTATATTTCCGGCATGGGCATATATTGAATCCTGAATGGAGCGACGGATTCCACAATTGAATCCCGACCGTAGAGAGGGATTCTAAAGTGGAATCCTGAGCGTAATGAAGGATTCAAGCGTTAACGCCAAAGACGAAATAATTTTGATACCGTGTGACACATACTGTTTTTCACACCACCTATGAGAAAAATAAAAGATATATCACATATTAAATATTTATGCAAACAATCGATTCTGAAGAATTTTTTATCAATTAAGAACGTTCTGTTATTTTCATATTTCATTGTAATTTTTTAGGCTGGCCATAGAAAGTCCTTGAACAGAAAGGTGCCACTTTGATCCCTCCCAGCAGGGAAGAAAAGGCCCGTATTCGAATAGGTGGTGTGAAAATACTATTTATTGTACTGTGGTACTTGTTAGTTACTATGTCGAACATCGACGCACCGTCTTCACTGATCGGAAAGGAGGACAAGGCTTCGACGGCTTTCCAATTGTATGTTATTGATAAATTCATAACTCCTGGTTTATAGCCTACTTTACGTACTTACATGTACTGTGCCTTTTATTAACCTAAAATAGTACATTACGACACAAGTGCGTAAAATATGAAATTCGATACAAGTGGCGATGTTTTAAAACACTACCGAAGGGAGTGTTTTAAATCGACATGAGTTAGGAATTTCCTTTTTGCACGTGTCTCGTACGATGTTTTTTAGTATAGATACAGATGAGCCTCCGAAGTTTTGGACCTTAGATAAAATCAGCCAATCCGCTTGCCCAGTGTGGCGATTATGGGCATTTACCTCCTAATGCGTCTATCTATACGCATAGTTAATGGGAGAGGCCTACGTCCAGCAGTGGACTATCATAGGCTGATGATGATGATGATGAAAATCAGCCACTTCTCGCACTAGCGCGTAAAAAAGGCACCATCTGTACTAAAAATGGTTTTAACGAAGTCAATGCCTTATGGAGTGGTTGCCAGTAGCTTTAAGGCACCTTAAATCTACTCAGAGAGGGGGATAGAATGAGCGAATTCTCTACGAAATTCGTTCGTTACACAAAGCGTGATTTGTCGAAAAGTTACAAGCGTACATTACTTCATCACATTACACAGAATTGTGCACTGGGACATATTTTTGAGCATTTTTATATACGACAGTCCTTATTTTGACTTTGACTGTACCTAATCATATAATGCCATAGCATGGCTAGGGCGTAATCATAATTCTTCTGAGATGAACGGTAACCGGCTGCAACTATGTACATTAAATTGGCAATGTCCAATCCATGG